>VZTL01014804.1:337-17328 GCA_013400535.1 Scopus umbretta
CAGGCTGCCATGCAATACCTTTCTATGTTTTAATGAAATGAAATGGAAAATAACACAGCAGGCTCATGTGATAAAAGCAAAAGCTCTTTTTTAGCACCCTTCATCCTTCTGTCTCCTTCTGATGAGCCAAACTTTACATATGAGAAATGAGCCCTTTCCATATGCCTAATTAGCCCCACAGTCCATTCAGTCTTTGAACTACTCAGCAAGACTACCAATAATGGAATCAATTTTGACAGTGATTTCTTGCTTAGTAGTGATGTTAAGCTGATTATAATGCTAAAGACTGGACTGAGCTCACATATGCATTTTAAATAGACCACTGAATAAAGCTAGGCACAGCTTTAAAATGGATGATTTATTTAATAAACACTCTTTTACAGAGAAATCTTCCCCTCTCCCTATTATTCAAAATTTTGGGACAAAATTAGGAAAAATTCAGGTCAAATTTAGGAAAAACAACAATGATGGGTAAGAAAAAGCCTCCTAAAGTACTGGAATATTTTTTGGCATTTTCTAAACAGAAACACATTGGCTAATTTAGACATTCATTAGAGAAACTTAACTATCAAAAGTGGAAAATAAGTGAAAATGAAATGCAGGGTTATTTTTTTTAGTTATTAATTTTAGCTAGAAAAAAAAAGTATTTTGAGTCTACCTGATGATCCTATTTGATGAGTCACCGAACCACAATAAACCAGCCACAGAATGATTTGTACAACTTTACCGGAAAAATTCTGGGATCTCAGAGCCAGAAGGCAGTTTATTGCATCCTGCATCAAGTATGCTGGTCTGGTCCTACTTTTGTGCTTTTAAACTTACCAGGAGTTTGCAAAAGTGAGAATTTTACTTGTGCAGTGTCAGAATACAGTTTGCATAGCTATGCAAGATCTCTCTCTCACCCAACGTGAGATTAGATTTTTCTCTAATGTCTGTAACATCCTCCCTTTCCAAAAGCTAGCCCCAAAGTAACAACTGCACCTCATTTCTATTTTTAAATCCTTTCCTGTAATGGTAAAGGAAGCATTTACACAATGCACTGAAGCATGCAGTAAGCAGGGGTGATCAGGAAGGGTGATGCTGTCTCAGCTCGAGGGTCTGTATTACAGTATTGATTTAACTGCACAAGGTTAACACTGAGCCAGCCCTTCTGTTCTGTACTCATTTTTCAGATCTTTAACGGTACCAGAATTTGTGTCTAAGCTGAAACCTATCCCCATGACTTATGCTGTAGAAATCGCTTACATTAACTATCATGTTGCATACTTCTGAAGGAGTTTATAAAGAGGTCTTTGAATGGTATGGATTCATCAAAGTATGGTGATCCATTCTAAACCGGAGACTGAGATTTTCAAGATGGACTTATGACTTAATGAGCTGGTTTTGAATGACCAATTTGAGACAAATTTAAAGAATTGTGTTTCATAAAAATTTTCCTTTAAAATTCAAGTCTTCAGTCTGCTAAAAACCTTGATCAGGATCAGTGGTTTGGGCCACTCTGATATCATTATATTGGTGATATGAAGTCATTTACTGTTCTTCACCGGCTTAACTAACAATGAAAATCTAACTACTGTTCTTTCAGGTTTTAACATATTCCTTCCCTTAAACATCTAATAAAGAATGACTTTTAAGGAATGTTTTCAGATAGGTTAAATCATCACCCATTATTAAGTTTCTAGAAGGCATCATACTGACCATCTTTTTGAAACCTTTTAGATCATGGGTAACCTCGCTCTTGAGCATCTGATACATAATTCATCTTTTCACAACGCTTCAAGGAATGGGGAGTTAGATTTATTCTTATTTTACAGCTGGAAAACTGATTTACCTGAGGCCAAATAGGAAGCCTGGAGCAGAGGAGTGCACTGAAGTTGTCTCTTCCGTTTCCCTGGGATGGCCCTGTTCTGCTCTTACAGTACTGGAAAGAGAACAGCACTGTCTGCTTCATTATGTCAACAGTTACCAGACATACAGACTGAATACCTAGTGCATGACAGTTAGGATGCAGGGGATTCTTTTTTTCCTCTTCAGCAGCTTTTTCTTTTATTCTAGAAGTAGCACAGTAATGGTAGAAAGATGCAGGAGGCAAACTATTTACCTTTGCTCTTGACAAACTTTGTGTGATAGGCTAAATGACAGGTTTTATTTTCCTCACTGCAAAATGGGCATTAACCAAACTACAAGTGTATTAAGAAGATTCACATCTGTAGTATTCACTACAATGGTGAAGTATTTATATAGTACTGTATATAAACCTTAAATTGTCATGTTTCTAAAATATTTTATTTAGTACAGAATTAATTTGTAACACCAAAATGAACATGTAAATAATTGATTCTTGCAGATGCATTCATATTGGGTTCAGGAAAAGAACCACAAATAAAATATTTGGGCATTATATAAAAGCCATTTTCCCTGATAAAAATCACTAGCTGTCAAACTAGTATGTTACATTAAGCTTTTCAGCCTTCATTCTACACAATATTTTGTAGAGTGGTTGTCAAAAAATATGAAAAAATAGTCTGTCTAGTTTGATTTGACATGATTCTAACTGGATAAGTAGATACTGAAGCTACTGTTTTTAGTGAGGATATGATTATTGACAATAACAATTGTTTTGGAAAAAAATTACTTCTGCTTGATTATTTAAAAAGAATGCAATTAGAGCACTGCAATTATCCTAAGCATCACAGTAGCAGCAGAAACCATTAAGTACTACATTTTCTTTTTCACTGATGTATTTTTCAGTTGCACCTCAATTAAAAAAAATACATTCATTTAAAGGATACCGTCAGTCTCCTCACTTTCTACTTGCATCAGTGTTCCTAACAGCAAAATACTCAACTGTGTTAAAAGGGAGCATAATTGAAAAGTTGATGCATCTCCTATGGATAATTGCTCAGTTTTATTGTAATACAGTATGTTGGAATATATTACCACAGCAGGAGCAGTCAGAACACCTGGGTGAACTTGATTTGCAGGAGAAAATATACAGGTTTGTTATCAGAAGCAACCTACCAGTAAGTATGAACCCACTGCTGAGGAGTCTGTGCAATCTCCACTTTTAAAATGCCACAAACCTTGCTGGTCCCACCCTGGAGCAGAGGAATGGGGTAGATGACCTTTTCAGATCTCTTCCAATCCTGTTTTTCCATAATCCTATGATTTCTTGACGTATGAATCTGTAAAATGTATTGACTGGCCTTTTAGGTTTTAAGACCAGAAAAGACACTCTGGAATGAACATCCACTTGCCTTTAATCCAAGAACTAAATTTTTGTTTTCCAAAACCATCCCATCTGTATTCATTACATGAGCACACAATTAGAGTGGTTTGGAAGAGGCTGAAATCCAAAACCCTTTACCAGCTAACTCAAAAGAGAAGCAATAGTTCAGACAGGGGAGTGGAAATATTGTTTCTGTAACATCATTTCAAAAGAACTTTATAGCAGCTTGTTCTTCTAGTTTTCCAGATTAAATATGAAGAAAAATGAATCAGGTGTCATAATATGCTCTTTTTGCTAGCACATTGGCTGGTATTTTTGAAGAGTGAGAGGTTACATCTAGCTGTTCCCTTGGACTACTCTGTCTATATCCATATATCCACTGCCTCTTAGATGTCTAACTACTACATTGCTAGCTCCTCTGGGACAAGAATATCTTTCTGTTATAAATATGAAATATCTAGCACAGTATTTGATTGCCTTGATGGATTCACAACTGGATTTTCTAATGCTACAGTAACACAAAGAATAGCAATGATAATGTACAAGGAAGACTAGTTCCTCAGTAATGCAGCTGATAATTACGTGAACTTTGCACATTTTAAGCAAGTTTCCTAATCTCTGCCCAATTTTCATATTTAGTATCATCTTTGATCATTTTATTACACATCTTTCTTCACCTTATTATAGATAAGATAATCTTTATGCAGTGAAACTGCTTTAACTGTGCTAGCATATCATGGTACAGTTTTGGGGTGGTTAGACAAGAACTGGGATGGACAGCCAAGCACAAAGAAGTTTAAAAGCTCTATTGCATTCTTTACTGACATTTTGGTCTCATATAAGATGTCTTATATACGTACCTTCCTACCATTTCTGATCAATTAGTTGGCTTCTTGTCACTGGAAGATGGTGAGCTAGTCTCAAATATACATACATAAGTTAGTTCTTGGCAGTCCCACATAGACATGAAATGAGTATAGAAAGTTGCATTGCATTCCCCAGGAACACAAATTCCTGCAGACACATTATACTCATTCTCCATACTGATCTGAACAGACTACCAGTGAGCTCTGGAAGACAGATCAAAGCTGAGGTATGAGGACCACAGTAAATAGCTTGTTTCTCCAACATGATGGACATCTGTACAACAATGGAAGAGTCCATCTGTGCAAGAGACACAGATTTATGGGATAGTTCTGCCTTTTCCAGAGTGCCTATGCATAAGACGACCAAAAATAAAATAAAACCTCAACCTAAAAAAACCCCACCGCTCCCCCACTCACCCTAAAATAAAAGAAAAAAGCCTGTCAAAACCCAACTGTATAGGGCTCAAGTCTTCCTATGCAGAGAGAATGAAACAGAAGAACAAGCTGCAGTTATTATGTTACTTAATATTAAAGACTTCATGTACCAAACTAGCACAACTTTCATTAGGAAAGGTTTCTCAAGTTGCAGAAAACTCTTTTGGTCAAAACAACTGAGCTACCACAGAAAGATACTATTTGTGTTGTTGTTTGGACATTCATGAGGGAAGCAAGAAACCTTGGGTTCAAAGCCACAGGTGTCATAATTCAGACCAGGAAATCTGCATCATATTCAGTGTTCCATGCCTTTACAATCCACATGTAACCTGAGCTTCCTTACAACCAGTCTTTGGTACTCTGAGTTAGATCTCATAATCCAGTATTTCAGAAGTGGGAGAGAAACCTTAGGAAGGTTTTGGTTTCATCCTATTGCTGATAAATATATTTTTTTGAACTCTGATGTAATTCTATAAGGAAGAAATAGCGTTTTATCAATAGCAAGAGTAAAAGCAAGGATGGGAACACAAACAAGTTGGCAGTGCAAAATTCAGATCTGGGTGATGTACCTGCCCACTGCTGTGTGATTCTGAAGAGCCTGGACAAGAGTTTTTAACAAAAACCCTAACTGCAGCATTTGCAGTACGCTGCAGACCAACTGATGGCCTCTGGCGTACCACATAACAACAACAATTCTCTTGTGTTTTTGTGAAAAATGCCAAATTCATCTGTGTTTTTCAGGTTTGCTGTCTATGGTAGATTTTATTTCCAGTTGGATTACCAAAGACACTGCATAAAACAATATATTATTTTAATGGATTCCGCAACACATTAATGACAGCTCTTCAACTGCACACAGAGATTGTTTTCTGCCCATGCTCTACTTTGTTAAATTTGTCATTTTATAACCACAGTAAATGACAAAGGGATACTTCAAATTATTTTCATCCTTTCAGGTGTCAATGTACAACTTTCCATGTTACCTGGAGTAAATTGTGTCCAGGATAGTGTTTCTGCAGTGCTGAAATGAAAGCCTTCATAGTTTTTAGCAAGTAGCTTGGCTTCTGAAGGTACTAGCAATGAATGTAGACCCTAGATGAAAGATTTCTGTAGTTTGAATTCATGTTGCCATGTTGCATCTCGTGCTCAGAAATAAGCTGAATGATTTGAAGACAACATTTTGCCCCTGAAATCACACCGACACAGCTTATCTCAAATTTTCATGGCTTCCTAGCCATTAGAGCAAAAAAGAAAATTGATACAGAGAAAGTCATTCCCCCTCTTTTCCATCTACATTCAAATGTTAGAACATAAGCCCATAATCATAGGTCACTTAGCAGCTAAAATCAATACAGTGCTAACTAAGCAAAATTTGAACACCTAAACTCTGAAAAACAATCAGAATAAACTACAGTTTTCTGAGGCATCCCTACATCATTGAATCTGTGGGAAATCAGGAACCTCTTTGCGCAGTACTTTAGCTTGAACAGTAGCATAGAATCATAATGAAAGAAATATCACTAATCTGAAAAGACAGTTATTAAGTATTTCTACCATTAAGATGAAAAAACCCTGACAAATTCCTGCGGTCGAGTATGCAGCAATCTATATCACCACAATAAAAGACAGCAGACCAATCTCAAGTGGCTATAAGTGTGCAAAGTGAAGAAACAGGTAATTTTATTTCCTCATTTTGCTTCCTTGGCTTTTTCAGCAAAATTGGAAAAGTCTATCTCTTCAGGAATGATGAGAAACCAGATAAACAACAAGGTGACCTTGTATGAACACTCCTTTCATCTTAGTGCTACAGTGAAAGACATCCTTTAACACGATGGAGTCTTTCTGTCAATACCCAGGACTTGACTCAAAACATAACTCTTCTCAGAAGTCTAACCAGATATAAAGCTATATTGCAATCCAAGAGAAAGAAATTATTATTTTGCATAATTAAGTGGATCATTCTGGTACTGATTTAAAGAAAAAAACAAAACAAAAACCAAACCCAAATTAATAAACCAATAGTTCTCCCAAAACAGCAGAAACTTTTCTGTAGGGAATGATGTTCCCTACAAACCCTAAACTTTTCTTGAGATTCAGGTATTTTGAAACTCCTGATTTGATAAAGTAGCAACAGCAAAAATAAACTTTACCAAAGAAAAGTAGATGAAAAAATCTCACCAAAATACCTATCTATGCAACTCTTTTAGAAAGACTGTAGGGAAACTTGTAAATGAAGCCTTAACAATAAGAATTTCGCAGAGTCGGTGGTATTACACATTTTATATAGCTATTAGCGATAACCTCTAAAACCAAGTCTAAAAACTTAAATGCAACTGGAGTTGATGTGGATATGATTTTTCCTATACCTACTGAACAGTACAGTAACTGTGTTTAGTTTAGCCATAAACTGGATCTGTTAAATATGTTTCATTGATCCTAATGTTGAACAGCGTACCTTGCACTGCATCTCAAAAAAATCACTATTGTAGATGAAAATAAACCTTATAATTTTATCATTTCCATTAGAAATTGTTTTAAAGGGACAGGCCCTTTGTACCTGCCAGTCTGTCTGAATTAATCCGTATTAATCCACAGAAATTTGTTCATTAGTGCATCATAAAAAAACCCAAAACAAGTTGCCCTTTATTAGCATGGAACATAAACAATGTTGAATCTCCATTTTCTTTTGCTGCTTTTTGATTTGCCTCTCTTTTATTACTATTTCATTATTTTATCATGGCAATGAAATGTAATAAAATCTCCCCAAAGCACTCCCTATGGCTCGTTTTCATCACCACCAGCTTGTTAATGGCATATGATGAAGAGAAACTAAACTTTCTCCTCCTCAATGCTACATAGCAACTCCAAATACTATAATGAAACCCCAAAATCATTAACAGCAAGTGTCTACCACTGCTTTTGCAGTTTCAGTTAAAGACAATTCTGTTCATACAAGTCCTTGAGACTTAAAAGAAGGGACTGGGCTCAGTCTTTCAAGTCAGCTTGTTTTCATCCATCAAATGCATGTCTGAAAATAGCTAGGCATTTTGCAGCTGGTAAAACAATTAATTCCTAGATTAATCTCAATTTATTTTGAGCATTGTATTTCTTGCTGTGTGTTCCGAGAGTCAGCCAGTTAACTGAATATCACAGTTTCCCTATTTGCAAAATAAGCCTGATATAACCTGCCTGATGGGGTCTCCCAAGGTTACTACAGTGGCCACAAGTTACAAGGCCCTGTAGAAGAACTACAGGTCTGTGCTTTGCAGGAGACCAAAATCATGATTTCTCTTGGCTTAAAAGCAGTTCTATGAATCAAAGTGCTTTGTGCAATCCTGAAATGAAAAATGCTACACAAAAAAAGTTATTATGAGTTTTGCCTCAAAACTGTTAAAAGCTCATATTTCTTTTGGATAGAGGTGGTTACAAGATTTTAGCTGTAATGCAAAGGAAAGTGCCTTGCACTCTGTTGAACTTATTATCTGTTGGTTGGAATTGGCATAGCTTCCTCATAAACCACAGTTACCTCCAGAAAAATGATTTGGTCAGTGAAAAGTTTGAAACATATGTGCAATGACATAAGTGGTCTCATATGTGCCACACTGGGACTTAGGCAACATATACCAACATTTTCTACAGAAAACAATATGGAATAGGGACATATAAGAATTTGACTGTTACCAATACTTCTGAAGTATTATGTCAAGTACTGGTCATTAATCACATGTATTTTTATATTACTGAGTTTATCTATAGGCTCCAAAACCATGGAAATTCACAAGGACTCCACACCCTCTAAATGTCTGCGAGGGGATAAACCCAAAGGAAAACAAGTGATTATCACACTGATATTAAGCATGCATTGATTTTGACATGCTATTCTAGTCCCATTAATTTTGGCCAGAAAATTTATTGGAACAGACTTTTTTTTTTGTTTAGACAAAACAATAATGTTCACATTTTCCTTCTGAGGCAATTGATGTACGAAGGCTCTGAAGTGCTGCTGAGCAAAGTAAAGGTATATTTTCCAGGCGGCTATAAAACTGTCAGTTCTGGCTGAGATGTTTCTGAAACCATCTCACTACCTGATGTTAACCTTTCACATACCATCACTGTATTCTCTGTGATCTGATTTGGTTTAATTATCTCACTCTCCAAACAGTGTTTTGGTTAAAATCTCCTTAATCAAGATCTTAATAATCTATTCTTTGCTTTTTAATATAACACCTCCACATATGTTGATAATTCACCTAGACAATTTCTGTGAATCTTTATGAAATTTATGGTGATTAACTTCAGTAGCTGTAGTTTTGAATTTCAGAGTTACAGAAACAAATTTAATCCCACACCCTGGCTCTGAAGGGTTACTGTGAGGCTCCCAGGTGCCTGGGCATGAGGTGGGGCACGGAGCCCTTGCTTTGCCATCACACCAGCCTCCCAGCCTAGCTGCTGTGGGGTGACAGGGCTTGAGACACACACAATTAGCCCTTTTCTGTCAAGGTAAGCATAAAGCCTCTTTTTTTTTTTTTTTAAAAAAAAAAAAAAAAAAAAAAAAAAGCAAGCATACAATAGTGCATATTTTTCTTCTAGCAGCAAGCTTAGCCATTCTGCAAAGCAATTTCACTACAAGGAGGCGGCAAAGTCTGGAAAACAAGTTGTGTACTCATATTACAACTTTCCTACTCCAAACCTGCTTCATTGCACATGAGCTGTTCCTATACATGTTGCTTGTAAACGTTAGTTCGAAGACAGTCAGATAGACTGAACACTACGTTAATATCTTAACATAGCAGACTAAGGGAAAAGCTCCACGAGCCCAGGGATGTAGAAGCTGTTACCCCATTCCTCAGATACTGTCCCACTGTTAAACCAACAACCAGCATGCTCCAGCACTTAACCCATGGAGAAAAAAAGTCTGCAGATAGAAGAAGGAATCTGGAAGTCCTGCAGAAAAAGGACTTCTTGTATTGTTTGTGAGAGGTCAAAAATAAGCAAATGTATTGCTTGTTGATATCATCCTGGGCTAACAGAAATCCACGACAGGGTTCCTGTGTAAATACCACAGGACTTGGCACTGGCCCCTCATTCCTGTGCAATGGCCTCTGCCTTAAGCAAAGCTTTTACAGACCATTCAGAGTGTCAGACAGCATCAGTTACAAAGAAATGCCACTAATTAAAAACCTGTCCTAGAAAGTTAATTCATGTGGAAATGTTCCTTTTTGAGGGGAGCTCTGGTCTGGGTGTTGTGGTGCTGGTGTAGCCCATCCTGGGATGGCCCTGGGCAGCAGCGGGTTGTGGGCACTGGGGAGGATCAGCCACTGCCTTGGTGGGAGGTGGGGAGCAACCTAAAAGGCCAGGACCCCTTATGCCAAACCGCCCTCCAGAGGTATTGCTTCTGCAGCTGCATAGCTAGATTATCTAAAAATGAGGGGATTGAAATTATGTGCTCAAAGCAAGTAATACTACAGTCACTGTAAACAGATTTCTGAAGCATTTCTGTGCAAGGTACCTACTTTATTCATGTCGAGCCAGAGCACTATAAACTATAAGCTATAAACTTCCCCTACCCTTCCTGTACCGCTGCCTCTGCTGTAAGCTAGGCTTTCTGAGAACTCAATTTAAATGCAAGATGAGGTAACAGCTGACACTGAAATTTCACTTATGTTTTATTATTCAAAAGAATTCCATAATTGATCTCTTAGGGGGTTGGGAAAGCGGGGATTACCTATTTCTGAAGTGATGCAGGCCGTGCTGAGGTCCTAGAGATTTATCCATGCCATAGCTTTGTTTTGCTGCTTCTTTATAAGGTGATTCAAAGCTTTTGGATACCAGTCCCTGCATAATGATCTCCCCAGGGGCAGTGTCTCTCCTGGCTTACAAAGGCAATGCTGGCACCGCTGCAGGGTCTTCTACAGGCTGTTCTCTTTTCCAGTCCTTGTGAACACTTTGTATTTTAGCCATCTTTGCTCCTGTGTTCCTCCAGGAGTTTTAAAAATTATCTCACAATGAAGCTTTACACAGATTCAACATCAGGTCTTTAAATAATATGCATCACCTTTTGGTATCAATGTTTTTTGCAAATATTAAGACTAGTGGCTGCTTGCTGCAGAATTTAGTATTTATGACTTCTGTTGGAAAAACAATTTTCCTATAGCCCTTACAACCATTCATGCAGAGCACACTAAGATTTTGAAAATAAAGGAGTAAATAAGCCATACATATTTATAATACTCTAAAAATACTCCTTTCTGGTTACAGCATAGGGATCAGTTGAGACACAATTGAGCACAAGGATCAGTTGAGACACAGAAGTTGGGACACTTTCGCTGTTTACCAAAGCCACCTCCTTTTTCATTCAAATGGTGAAACAAGACTTCATTGTACATCTGCTGTAGAATTAGTAGCGTATTTTAAAGGTAGATGTAGATTCATACATGAGACAATTTCTAGCTGTAAAAGTGACTTTTAGGGACCCGAGAGAGAAAAAACACTTGTCATAAATCAGCCACCGTTCATCAATGAAGAATGCTGATATTCCTGTCCCCTGTGCCTCTTTGTATCTCAGTTCATTTTGTAGCACCAGCTACCTTCTTTCTTTTTCTCCCCCACAATTTTCCTTCAAATTTCTAGTCAATGTGTTGTTCTGGCATGATGAGCACAATTTAGTTCTTATTTCTCCAGAATACAGCACTGTCTGTCATCCAGACTGAGCAAGAAAAAGGCAAACAGGGGAAAGAGGATGAAAGTGGGGGGCTGGTGGGATGCACCAAGTGCAGCCAGAAGCTGGCCTGGGAGCACTGACCAGCCTGGTGGGGCAGAAAAGTGACAGATGTGATTTTCTCTTCCAAGTCTCTCCTGAGTGAGATCTCAGTTTTTTTCATGAAGCATGATGTCATTCTTCCTTTTGTCCCTCCTGACATTTCCACCAACACAATTTTTCAATTTACTTTTTCATTGGCAAAATGTTTCCTTTCCCATTGTCAATGCTTCTTGTAAGTTAACATTTCTGTGTCTTCTTCCTAGCTGTGCAGTGAAAGATTTCCGTAGATGTGGTCTTTTAGCACCCCCTGCAAGGACACTGTGGAGAGTCCTATCTCCAGAGTTACATCTATTACCATTTTAATTATTTTCTGGTCACAGGTGGTGCGCATGTTTCCTGGCCAGTTTCTATTTCTGAGCAGTGAGCAAACATTTTTCTTCAATCCCAGCTTAACTCCACTTTGAGGACAAGTCTTATTAGATAAACAAAGCTTGAGCTGCACAGGAAAAGGAGGTGGAAAAATAGGAAAGTGAACAGGAGAAGGGGGGAAAACATACAGGAAACATGAGGAAAAAAGTTACAAAATAAAAAGGCAAGAACAAGTATGAAATTGAAAGGTGAAAAAACTCCAATATGCTCTGATTTTTAATGGAATAAGAACATAGGTCTGACCTCCAAAGCCTACTGACACATCCTATCCAAATGCTAGACCTTCTGCACTCCAAGACCAGAGGCACGTGGAAAACCAATTTCTAAGTGATTTTTCTAAGGGCTTTGCTAGTACATGACAAACACTGTTACAGTTATCTTACAAAATCTCTTTGCATGTACTTCTGCTGCTTCAACAAACAGGCTAACTGAGTTCAAAAGAGTGATGATTGGGCAGTCAGTGAAGATTGAAACTTTGAGGAAGAAGTGTTTAGATTACATACTATTGCATCATATACTTCCTTAATTATTGTTGGAAAAAAAAAAAAAGTCTGGCAAGATGAAAGAGCGAGCCATGAAGCATTAAGTCTTATTGTCTTTTCTGCATTGCCATGGCTTGGCTAATGTTCAGTTACCAGCTAGCAGAAATTGAATACTCAAATGAGGCTGTTTGTACTTGCTGAATATACTGTTTGAACACCCTCTTGGTATTGTGAAGTGGCAGCCAGCTACTGGTGAGACTGAGAAACCCTGCTGTTCCTGGTGCCTGCAGAAAAGTACAGAAATTCAGGGGAAGCTTAGGATGACAGTGGTTGAAACAGAATAGTCCCCTTGCTACCCTTTAGCAGTGTGGACTTATTGCCAATACAAGGTAAGCTTTGCCATGATATGCTGACTGGAGCTGGGACAAGACAGTGAATGAGCTAAAGCCTCAGCTTTGCTTTTAAACAGAGGGAGTATTATCAACTCAAATGTAAGGTTCTGGCCCAAGAGTATAGCTCTAAACCCAAGGTTCTGAGCTACGTTCGAAAAGTGCAATGGTTAGAAGGCTAGAAGTAGATCAGAGAAAAAAATATCCCAGCCTTATAGCCTAGGGAGTAAGAAACTCATGTGAGAGGGGAAAGCCTACTTGTATCTGGTTTTGTGTTTTTAAAAATAATTTTTTTTATTTTTTTTTTTTCAATTCAGTGATGGCATCATACATTCATGTACCCCCATGGAGCATGCATCTTAAACAAGGTCTTTTCTCTACTAGTTAAGCTCCCTAAGTGGTAGCCTGCGGAGTGAAACACACAGGCATTCTCCAACACTAACTTCGTGCTGGTTTATAACTGTGATAGAGGAGTTCCCCTCCAGCTTGGGACTCCTCCCTCTTTGACCTCTTTAAAGCAGGCCAGGGCCCTTTCTGCCGCTTTCCCCACCCAGGAGGCAGCTGCCAGCTGTTCAAAGTTTAATGATTAGGAAGAGGGAAGGTGTAGAAAATTATTACAGGGAATCTGTCAAAAGTTAGTATAGCCAGAGGGTGTATATATAGTGCAGGATCCTGCACATCCCACTGCTTTGTTTCTGTGAAGCAGTAAAACAATTGCCAGCTAAAAAATAGCTATTCCTTGGAGGAGAAAATTATTTTATTACACCATGGCAGCCTCTCTTTGCCTTGGGGTAGGGTGCCAGCACTAAGAGTTCTGGCTTCTTGGTGCTAATCAGTGCTCTGAAATTGATACTGCTTGAAGAAAACAACTCAAGTTTTCTCAGGTTTCCTTTCCTTCTAACACCTTTCCATGTCTTTTCCTGTCAGATACCTGTACCCTAGTTTATGCTTAACCTACTTGCATTATTATAGATAGGATATCTTTGGTCAAGAGCAAAGAGTTCATCTGACAAAGCCAATGAATTTTCATTTAATTCTATTTCTGAAAAATCTAATGTCATTGATTTTTGTATAGGGAATCCTGGGTCAGCTGACTAATCAATATGTTATGCTAACTCTGACCATTTACAGCCTGACTTAAGAAGTAGTAATCTGAAAGATCTTCAAAGCAATTTTCAAGAGTTAATAACGTTGACAACCGTGACAAAAATGACAATAGAAGTAATGTGCTGTTTTGCCAAGTATAAGAGATTTGAGTTTAGAAAAGGTGCCACATTTCAAAGTGATAGTAAGAAATCCGTAACCTCAAGACCCCTAAACTCCACAAGACAAAAAGCAATCCTATTTAAAAAAAAAGAAATTAAAAAGCCTAAATTAATTTTAATTGGAAGGCTTCTGTCTCTGTTCCTGAAAGCAAAAGTGAACTCAGAGTAAGTTTTCAAACTTTCCCATGGAGTTACAGGCCTAGAGATTTCACTTAAATGAAAGCAGACAGTCTTACAATCACCCATCTTCAAGAGACAGGTCATTAACTTAAACAGCAAATGTCAGGAGACTTCAGCTTAAAATCACAAAGTTGGCAGTGCAGAAAGGCACGTTCCCTGCAAATCAAACCTATAGAGTTGAGGCACATTTGGGTTCAATGGTCCTTATTTTTAGCACAAATCCATTTCAAGAAATACCTTTAAGTGCATTGGAATAAAAGTCACACATCAAAAGGACAAGAGTGGTGTAGAGGAACCCTTAAAGGCCTGTGGTAAACTTAGAAACATTAGTCACCATCAGTCTTGGGTAGCAGCACAGAACAAAGCTACAGCTGTGCCATTGGAAGTTCCTGCAGCTCCTCACGTGGGGCGATGGTGGGAGGGACAGGGTATCTCACTGGTACCCAGAAGTTTTGGATAGTGCTGTAAGCAGCAATTATTTTGATTTTTTGCAAAGCTTTAAATTGTTGAAGGGCTCTCTGAACACTGTAACTCTTTAAGACTGGAAATTCCCAGAGAGTTGAAGGTAAGCAGTAATGATCACATAATTAATAACCTTGAGCACAACTGGGAGAATGTCAATGAACTTTGTGTTAGAAAGGAGGTACTAAACCAGAAAAAAGCAGGAAAGAATATTAATGCTCCATCACGTAATAAGTTCTCATCAGACACTAGATTTCCCTAAATTAAAGTGTGTAGAAAATGACTAGTATATTATTTCAGTTATAGTAGCCATTCTAGTTTTAAAAGTGCATAAAACACAATAAAAGGCTGTAGCCATTTGTAAATTCCAACTAAGTCCCTTGCATGCAAATGTAAAATTTCTGTAGTGAAGTGCAATAACAAATAACAACAGTTCATGCTTTCATTGCACCTTGTATTCTGTTGCAACTTGTCTATGATTTGCATTAATTAAAATTCTAGAGCTTTGCCATGAGTTAGGCAAGCACTATGTTCTGGATTCAAAAACCTCACTAAATGCCAAGCAAAAGCTCCTACCAGCTTACCTTATTAGCGCTTTTTATATCTGTGCCATAGATAGCAAAGATGATTCTTCAGGTTGTACATCTCAGTCCTGGTAAACATGAAATTTAGGGACAGTAATTTTTATATTTCTGTACCTTGGAAAAAAGCATATTCTCTCTGATTTTTTTTATTTTTATGTTTATTTTTTAATTTATTTGAAAGCAGGATATACCAATACCAGTTGCTGTGAAGACTACATTTTGCAAGACTGCAAGGCAAGTTACCCTTTCCTTCTAGAGTCTATGTGTGCTAACTTGATATTGGCTAGAAACTAGCCAATGAGTCTCTATGGGTGAAAGGAGTTACCCATCTAGTTCCTTTAGCATATAATCCTGGCACTACTCCCACAAAATTAAGATTAATTAATAACCATTTGGATACTTTGCACATTTCACTTGTTAGAATGCTGCTGAGGTCACTTTGCTCCAGATGAATGAACATGGGTGCCTACTGCCTCCAGTTTGATAACAACATATGTTGTTCTAATTAGTATTTCCTAGGTTTTGGTGTCTCTACATACTTCTTGATAAATTTCCTGCCAGAACTATTCTAGCTACTAGAGTCTTTTGTAACCGTAGTATAAGAGACAAATAAATATTCAGAATCTGGAAGACACAGCACAAATATATTCATTTGCATGTAGCAGAGATGGAAACTTATGCGGAGCACAAATCTTTTGCAAACATCAGTTTTCCTTCATGAATTGGAAGGAACTCTTCTCTGGATAGTTGATTAGAAAAATATAACCACTGTTTCTTCACTTGCTTTAGCAGTTATTCTGAAAAGGGCTTGAAAGATGTTAAAGTCATCCACCATAAAGCATACTGGGGTTATACAGTAAGAGAATGTCGTGGTTTAACCCCAGTCAGCAGCTGAGCACCACACAACACCACCCCCTGGTGGGATGGGGGAGAGAATCAGAAAAAGAAAAGTAAAACTCCTGGGTTGAGATAAAGGCAGTTTACTAGGACAGCAGAGGAAGAGACATGAATATTAGTAACAATAAAAGAACGTACAAAACAAGTGATGCACAGTGCAGTTGCTCACCACCCACCGACCGATGCCCAGCCAGTTGCCAAGCAGTGATCGCTGCCCCCCCCCAGTCAACTCCCCCCAGTTTATATACTGAGTGTGATGCCATATGGTATGGAATAGCCCTTTGGCCAGTTTGGGTCAGCTGTCCTCCTGAGGGACTATGCTCCCTCCCAGCTTCTTGTGCCCCTGGCAGAGCATGTGAAGCTAAAATTCCTTGACTAGTGTAAACACTACTGAGCAACAACTAAAACATCAGTGTGTTATCAACATGATTCTCGTACTAAGTCCAAAACACAACACTGTGCCAGCTACTAGGAAGAAAATTAACTCTATCCCAGATGAAACCAGGACAGAGAGTAAGAAACGTAAGGGACTTTATGCTACTGTTGAATAAATACCTTTTTGTCTGCATTAGCTGCTGGCTCCAAGGTGTCCAGATGCCCTTGTTTGTGATCAAGACTCTTAACCAAGACTGGTTATTTTGCTGTTGATTGCCAATCATTTCTGTTGGTTGTGTTCCCCCCCCTCCCCCCAAACTTTGCTGTGATAGGATCAGGATGTCCATTGTAGCAAGACCTGGAAGCAACAGTGAGAGCGCCTAACATATCAGAGACCAGATGGAGTACTTGGCCTGCTGATCCTGGCCATAAGGTGACTTGCTTCCCATTGTACATTATTCCCAGGACACTGGTGAAAAGAATTAAACCTAGAGATGAGGTTTTGGTCAGAGTCCAAGGCTCATGTATGGATCCCAAAATCTCAGTGTTTCAAGAAACACCCATCCTTGTCCTGATTTGGTTAGAAAGTTTAGTAGTTCTCCATACCTTGAAGGGCTTAAGTGCTTGGGGGAGGGGGG
>VZTL01014804.1:25324-39975 GCA_013400535.1 Scopus umbretta
CAGCCCCCAGTGGAGCCCAGAGTTTGTTTCATGCCTATTTTTATACCATTTCTGCTTGTCCTGCAGAATTTGATAAATGAGGACTTGTGGAGTTGCTTATGGGAACATGATTATGCAGAATTAAATTGTCAGGCTCATTAATTATTCTGATTAAACACACAAAGCCCAGCAAAGGGATTTTTGTGCCCCCTACAATGAATTAGCACAGCCGATCTGTGGACATTTACATTTTTATACTGTAATAAATGCATCTTAAAATGTAAACATAATCACTCACAGAAACAGAGCTGAAGTTTGACTCACAGGGGGCTGCAGGCAGAAACCTCTCCCATTGGTATATTATTTGCATCGCTTTCTGACTTAGCCTAGCAAGTCCACCAGCCACCCTAGTGTGCATGTGGAGCCCTGTACACTGCTGTGATTGCTCTCCCTTCACATTCAGTCTGCCTTCATTTGTACTTCATTATGGAAATATGCAAATCGTCTCTTTTTACCATTGTGAACAATTAGCTTACAAGGGAAGATAAAAAAATATTTTGTCTTGTGTTCACGCATAATTATTATGGCTTATTAAACAGAATGGGAAGAGGAGGAATCTGCAATTTATTTCTAATAAAAATACCTATCACACAAATAAGAAGCATGCTCTCAGCTATGTTTTCTTCTGAAGACACTGACCCATTTGGCATTGTTTAATTGCAAATCTTATATTGTGGGCAGCCACTGAAAAATAAAACAATCAGTAAAAAAGAACACATAAGATATCCTATTGTTACCTTATTATTATTGCTAAGATAGCAACAATGAGTACAACCACAAAGACTGTCACTTTTTCAGGTGTCCAGAGAAGACAGAAGATCCTTCCTTTTTAGTTGAGACAGATTCATACAGGAACCAAATTAAGAATCTGATGGACTCATTACTTTTGCTATTTACCAACATCCACCCCAATAAGGGGGAGAAAAAGAAGCATGAAGTGTCAAAGTGTTGGGGAAACTGCTCTACATTTTTTGCCTCCATAACAGAAGAGCTGAATCTTTCCTTGAGGAACAACCTCCTCTTTGTCTGAGCTTTGAAACTGCTGCACGTACTCACCCAGTAATGTCAAGAGAAGGTCCACAAAGAGAAAGAAAACAAAACAAGCAGCCCAGAAATACTATAGATGGCAAGAAACACAGTCCTGAGCCCAATATTGAAGGATTCTTAAACCCCTGGTAAGAAGTCTTGCTTAGCACTGTATTAATAACTTTCCCGAAGGTCAGTCTAATAGCTTGCTAAATAATGCTGGGTAGAAACAACTCTTTCAGAACTGACTTTCCACCAGGCAGTATGTCACTAGGTATATTTAGCTATCCAAGACATACAAGTTCCCCCTACTTTATCACCTGAAGACTTCAAGTATTTGTTTCTATGTTTACCTCCCTACTTTTCCTACTCCAGTTCTATAAAGGAGTTAGACTAGTTTGTTTGTATCCCTGCATATAAAAGGGACTGTAAAAATAGCCATACTGAAGTTTTGTGCTGAGTCCCAACAGGATGACATTTCTGATCATTTTCACCTCTGCTCTTTATATCAGTAAATCCCAAACTTTTGGGTCAACAGACGATGATAAACCCTGAAAGTTGTCTGTGGACTAGTATCTGCCTTTACCAAATTTCTGACTTAGAAATGCTGCTAAAACTATCAGACATATTTGTCTGGCCAAAGGGAAGTGTCACAGCTCCTCAGAAAGGAGGCAGCGGGCGGGGAACAAGGACGACCACGCAAGAGAGAAGGGTGATCTTTCATTTGGAGCAAATATAAGAAGTGGCTTTGAGACAGCAAAAATCTTGACTTGTACTCTGGAAGCAAGAAGGAAACCAAAGCAGACAGAGGTCCATGCTCACATGTTACCTTAGAGCTCCTTCACACCATGGACCTCACAGCTTTACGTTGGTATTTAACAGCAACGTGGACAAGCACCCTTGGATTTCACCAAGAGAAATCACAGCTCAAGTTTAAGCTTCTTATTTGATGGCTTTGAAAACTAGTTTACAAGAAATCTGGCACTCAATTCTACATTGCAGCTGAGTTTGAACATTTTGGGAAACGTTCATATATGGCCTCTGCAGTTCTTTTCATCCTGGATCCATAAAGTAGAATAACCTAATTTCTTCCAAGTTTACAAAAGCTAGTTACCTTCAAAGATCCTTTCTGTCCATCTCACCATTTTATAAGGCTCTCTGACCTGGAATTACTTGCTGCAGTTTCAGAGGCTGGTTGGAAAGCTCTGCGAAGGGCTCTCCTGAGACCCTGGCATTCCTAATGCAGGGTAATACGTGTGTCTAACTCTGTCCATCTTCCTCTGGGAGAAATCCTCTACCGGACTACTTAAAAAAAATGCCTGGGGACTTTTTCAGTTTTCACTGGTGCTTTTCACAGTAACTGGAATCAAAATAAGGACTCTTGCCAGAAAAGCTTTAAAGAAGTTCGAGCGTCACTGTCTGCACTCTGACTGCTGCCATGAGCCCTTCACTAGCCTGCAGGGAGAAGTGATTAAGACTCACCAACAGATAAATCCCACAAGGATTACACTCATCTTCCTGTCACTAACAATGACATGAACACAGTTTTATTACTAAGGATGAATCAAAGGTTATGCAAGAAGGCTTTTTTTCCAAATCCCATTTCTTCATTTGCCCAGTGCTGCCTCCTCTTACTCAAGACTTGCTAGATACAAAATCAAAAACTGGAAGTCTGAGAGCCCACCACACGCATTGCTCATAGCAGTGTTTGCACTGGTTTCAGTTGATATTTTTCTTTCAGATACTGAGGGTATACAAAATCTACCCCATATTGAAATACATTCACCAGTTCTGTGCCATTGCATAGGGCCAGGTGGGAAACACAGGACTGGTCCCCTGCAGCAAAGCTTTAGCTACCAGTTCAGAAGCTATGACTTCCAAGGGTCTGAATGTAGTTTCTTAAGACTCAGACATCCGGGCTTTTTACACCAAGCAAGGGTCTCCGCAATGCAGTACAACTTGCAGGAAGGTAGAATGGTCTGAAGTTATGATTCCTGATCTTGAGTGTCATAAAAGTACCCCCCTCCATTAAATTTCAGTAACTGTGAAATTCAGAAATTGTGAGAGAGAAACAATTTTAACTACTGCTTACTGTCTTGCAAGCTAGTCTTCACATTTATTTTACATGCACTCACATTCATGCTCCATATCAATTAAAAACAAATACGTAGCAGCATGTGTTTTCTTTCCCTCCTATATCATTTATAGTTTGCTGCTTTCCATTTCAAAGTATATATTATTGAACAGACCAGATGATAAATTTTTGATGAATATTTGAAACAGAAGTCAGGCACAGAAGCAGTGGTTCAGTAAATTGTACCTATAAATAACTTCATAACAAGGCCAAATATACAGTAAAATGAAGTTTGCATAAATATTTCTTGATCCAACGCTTGTGTTTCCTCCCACTAACATAAATCTCATTAAGTCACAGACATACCGAGTATGGTATTCAAAGTCTTTGCTGCTTGGGCCAGTAAACGTTTCCCAAATGGTTGTGATATTTCTTGTACGAACAGAGGATTAACATCAATAGCTACAAGTGTGAAGTGTTCCAAGACATTTTAAAGGGTAGGACCACTGCTGGCTTTCATCCATATGCTAGCTCTGTGGAAAGGGATGGTGGCCTCCAATGACACATACTTTCCGAGAAGTTACAGGTAATCACAGGCCCTTAATTATGAATTTAGAGATTTCAGTGTTTAGGTTTACACAGAATTTCTGGAAATATAATTAGGCAGGGAAGGAGTGAGTAATTCCCATTTCCTACACAGAATGAAATCTCTGACCATCAATGCTATTAGAGAAAGAAGTTCACCATCAAAAGAAGTGATGGATCTTTTAAATTCCCCTATGCTCTAAAGTCTAGCTGGAAAAGAGAACTGACTTTTCTTTTTACTACGTTCTCTGGTTTTATAGCTTGTATGTACATACAAATCTCTGAAATAGTTGGTTTAGCTCTCCAGTTTCAAAGAAAGCATACAGTTCTAGGCTTTGCTCAAAGTGCTAGTTTCTTTAAGAAAAAGCTGAAAAGCTATCTGGCAGAAGTAGAAAGAACCAAAACAATCTAACGAAAGAATCAGTTCAGATGAACTCTTGTTTCCCTTTTGTTCAATTTAAAGTTAAGACAAAATTAAACATTTTGGTAAGTGGAGATTTGCCTGCATAAGTTTCCTTACAGTATAAATCTTGACCAGGATGATGCACATAGCACCTAGAACTTTCTGCTGTAAGCAATCTCTGTATTCCTCATTATGTTGCTATTTATTTTTGTTTTTTTCAAGAGTCAACAATGCAGTCTGTGCAAAAGTGGCAGGAAGTTGTTTAGCTCTATGAGGGTTTGGTATGTCACAATTCACAGTGCTCTGCACAGTTTACAAGGAAGTACAAAGAAAACAGTATTTGTTCAGTACGTGTCTGTCTTCTCACATCTTCCTCTCCCCTCCAAATTCTTAATCCTGCATGAAAAGAAAAGCATGAAAAAAAATACTAAAAAGACATACTGGTGACAAATTGCATTAGATTTAATACCAGCCATTTTATGGCCTTCAAACTCTTGTTCCACATTCAGAAAGATATCTGGCTACTTTGAGGCTTACAATGTCAAAAGAGCTGTTGCTCTATCTGTTTTGGTTTCTCCTCTGTCACCAGACTTTTCTTTACCATGCTCTTTCAATACGATTTTCAAACCTCATTCACATTACTGTGTGTGAATGAAAGATCTTCCCAAATATACCCCAAGTTCAGTCTCCTTTATATTAAAATCCTCCTATTTTTCAGAGCCTTCTGTTTTGGTCTCAGCACCTAAAATCCAGAACCTTAGTGGTTCTTATGGTCCTAATTTGAAAGACAGTGATATCTCTGAGAGTCATTAACTTTGTCCTTAATTACTCACTAACTTGAAGGGGCTCCCAAGCTTCATGCAGATTGTATGGTCCTTTCTGTAGAGGCACTATTGGCATATTAAGAATACTTATGTTTACTGCCTCTTCTGTATTTGGGTAGTCCTGTTGTGCACATCTATAAATAAGGACATTCAGTGGCATACGAGATGTACACTACCTCAGAGTTGCCAACTACATGTGGTGAGAAAGCGTGCTTAGGGAAAACACATTTTTCAGCTACTCAGTTTTCTCATGTCTTTTTTTTTTTTAATAGAACACAATCAGGATGCACAACCCATGTTCTCCATTCTGTGTGCATCTTCTGTGTTCATTTAAACTTTGTGGTTATCAGGGGACCGAGACAGGGACAGCTGGACCATTTATGGGATAAGCTGCAGAAATGAGATGAATGCGTAAGAACTAGAACAAGTGTTTCAGCAGCTATTCTTGCAGTGAGTTATTCACCAGAGTCTCACCACAGCATTCAAACCTTTTACCTCTTGGGCACACTGCTGCTGGGCTTTTAGGAAAGCCATAATGTTATGGCCCCATTGGAGAGTCAGGTCATCAAAAAAGCTCTTAAACAGAGTTAAAAATATTTTTTGTTGCATTCAGCTAAAGGTGATACTAGCATGTTTTAATTTGAAAGTATATGAACAAAGGCCTGAATTCCAATCAAATTAGAAGAAGAACATTTTATAATCTGATTTGATTTTTTTTTTTTTTTTTTTTAAATCCGAGATAGGAGGCACAAGAACAGAAGGAATCCTGCAAGTCAGCTGGAAATCTGTTTCTTTCTTAAGCATCAAACTCTAAACAAGAGGATTTCTTAAACTATCCAAAGGCACATTCTTGGTCAATGAAAAACAAATAAAAATCTATTTTTCTTCAGATGTGCCTGAACTTTGCAGAAGATATACATACATGTTTTATTTTAACAGCACTATGTAATCCTGTCACTTTAACTGGAGAGAGCCACTGCATAAGCAGTTAAATATATGCTGAAATCCTTGTAGATGTCTCTATAAATAGCCTGCCTTGGACAAGAAACAAAGAAAGATTCTGCCTGAGCATAACTGATTTTCATAAATGATACTAGACATATTAGTTCCCTGTTAACATTCAATGTTCACTAGCTATTGCCTTTTTCCTGAAAAAATTATCGTTTACAGATATTTGGAATAGGAAATAACTTGTCACAGACCTCACAGTGAAGTAACCATTGGTAAAGTGTTCTTTCAAATGCTGACCTTTCAATTTGTCTCTGCAGACATAGCCATGATGTTATGAACTCCAGCTATAACTTAATGACAAAACAATGAAGAGGTTTTGCCAGCAATCTTACTTATCTTATTACTTATCCAAGAGTTAAGGTCTTGATCCAGAATCAGTTTGAATGAACAGAATTAGATTCTTCAGCTTCAGCTGCCTACAGGCCATGCTCTTAACTGGAGATCATACTCATATTAAGTACATTGAGGATATAATCTCTATAGTCACTAGAAATCCTAAATTGTCTTAGAATATATTAACTTATGAGTAGTAGAACATAGGGTATAAGTTACCAGGGGAAAAGAAAAAAATTACAATCTGTATACAGCTTAAAGTAGAATGAACTTGTAAATACTACAAGATTGATCTTCTAACTTACAAAAAGCACTTATTTGGCTTAGAAGTGTAGGAAAATTAAAGGCTGCATGGGATAAATGATACAAGCTACTTCTCAGTTTTCATGTTGGAAATTCTGTTGCCAAGCTATACCTTTAAGTACCATACACTTAAATTTACGGTCTGAATTTACAGATACGGTTTCTACTGATGTCAAAGGGGTGAGCATGGTGTGGAATAGATCAAATATAATACTAATAACTCAGAAAAAAATAATTAAGTAGTATAGTCAATTGTTGGGTGTGCTAAAGAAGCCACAACAGTCTTCAGTCAAATCCCTCCTTTTTATGAAATTTTCCGAGGCACATAACATTATTCTTGGATTTCATGCAAAACACGTGGATTGATAAAATTTTATCAATGCCAAGGTAGATGCTATAATCTGTGTCTGGATATGCAGACAGATGCCTACACACATGTGTACACACAGAGTAATAGTACATGAGCAATACACAGTGTAGGGTGAAGATGTTTGGCAGATGCTTTAAGCACTACGAATTTTCCCATCAGGGAAACAGCTACTACTAACTGAAGAATGTGCTTGGCATAGCGTTCCTTGAAAATTACAATAAAAGCCAAGTTTTTACACTGAGATGGTCCAAGTAATTTATTTTCCCAACCCTCATCTCTACTCCTTTCCCATCCCATTTCATCTAGAAATAAAAAAACAGAAGCAGAGAGACACGGTTTTCATTTATAATAGGTCCCTTCTCATAGTATCCAATAGGTAAAGTAGCCTAAAAGAGAGACTTAGTTATATTTTAGCCTATTTTAAGATTCTTGTAGTGGCTAGATCAACCAGTACATTCACTCTAATGTAAGCAGAAACTGAACAACTGAACTACCTAAGATTACATGAACGACCACATCTGGAACAAGAAGTAAATTCAAGCCCTCCCAATCTTGTCTTTGAACCCAGCTTCCTTACAAAATATTATCTTTGAAGGTTTCTTTTCTTTCAGTATGGCGTCTAAGACTTTCCCCCCTCTGCTTGCTTGGTGTTTTGCTGAAAGAGTTCTAAAACACCTGAAATAATCATTTGAGATAGTAAAATATGTCCACTCCCTAACTTTATCTAACTCCTCTGCAGAACAGTTTAGTGTTCTTTTAAATTCAGAGATACACAATTTATATCACAGCAAAAGCCATGGATAATACCATAAAACTTATATAATTGATTTCTAGGGATAATTACTTCAAATTAAATTAAATTCTATGTTTTTTTTGGAAGTTTATGAACTCTGATTTTATTGTTTTCCTTTTATTATATGCTCTCCAGAGAAACATTTTGTCCTGAAAATAATTCTTACTGTACAGAGAGACATAAGAAATAAGCAATAAGGAGCAATCTGCTTTAGCTTTGAGAGTACAAAGGATAAACAGAAAGATATGTCTAATAGATACCAGAAATTGATTAAATGAAGGTAGGGTCAAACATCCAAATATGAATCTAATTTTAGATCCTACACTGAGTTTTTCCAGGCATATATTTCAGGAAAGGTTACCATATGTGTGGTCTGCTTCATGTAAATAAAATGTGTGCTTGATGGTAAGTGATGTATTTAAATGCCTGATTCTTTAGATATTAAGATCTAGGGTCTCAAAATTCCAGAGATATATTAAAATATAGAAGAGCAGAACTCACCTCACTAATAGAAATAGCATATCAAAGTAACTTACGCTCATTAGTAACTGCTAATGATACTAGCCAAGGTTAAACTGCTTTGACTAGTGGAATTTAGAAGTTCAGCAAAGTAGATACACAAAAAAAAGACACCATACCCACCCCAGTTTCTAAATACACATGCCTAAAACCAAGTTGTATTAGCATACCTGGAACAGAGAGGTTTCCTGGGAAAGCATTATTCAGAGCTGTAATCTAGAGCAGCCAAGGCAGTACCCAACTACCCTTTGCTAGGGCTAAATTACTGTGGGGAGAAAAAGTTCCCCATCTGGCAACAATCTGCTGGATTACCATCCTACCTCACCTGTGGGCAAAGGGGAACCTATTGACTACTTTCAGCCACACAGATAGATGCTGGCCAGCTTGTTTCTTTTGGGAGGAGACAGCAGTTCTATTCCTGCGTGGCTTCACAGAAAAGCTAATGAAAGCGCATTAGCAGAAAAGCCACTTCATCAGGCTGACTACAGTCTGCAACCAAAAGATCAGCCACTTTGGAGCTCTTGCTAATATGGCAAAAGAACTTCACCTGTTCTAACATCCACATAACTAAGCCTACACTTGTATTGATTATGTCATACAGATTATCAAATAGACATAGTTAAAATAATAGAAGTTAAAACAAAAAATACTAATCAAAGTATGGGAATTGTTCTTTTCTAAATACCAAACTGAAGCTTTTAGTCAGCACTTACGTTTGTTTTTGTTTCAAAATGGGCTGAAAGCTATGTTATGAAATATTTACATTTTACACAAAGCTGATCTTTAATCAGTGTTGAGCTGAGCACTTGCAATCCCAACTGCCTTCAATAAGAGCTGTGATTGCCAACACATCTGAAAGCCATTTTAGGAGCATAAAAGAAACAAAAGGAGAACTGTAGCTTGGTAGTCTATAGAGTTCATTTTGCGGTCCGCAGCAGCAATACGGCTGACGTAATCCCATGGGTTGTAATTCCCCGGTGCCCCTGTCCTGCGGCAGCATCCCAAGCCATGTAGCCAGCCTCCAGCCAGCTGCTTGGACACAGCTCTGGGGTGCAAGCAGGTACACCTCCATGCTGCAGGATTTAACATGATTACAAACCCTTTTTTTCTGTGTGTGGCAGCTGTGGACACACCAGCACCACTGAGAAGGCAGCCATCAGCCTATGGAAGTTAACTGTGCAAAACCTCTCGGTGTTTGGTTTGACCCAAAGGGCACAGTTTAAATCCCTTCCCTAAAAGAGTATAATTGCTGAGTTCCAGTACAGACTGAAGAGCTTTGTAAGGCAAATGCAGTAATAGCATGTACACAAGACAGCCTCACTGGAAGCTACACAAATTGCAGGAATGATGATGGCTTCTAGGAATTTGAGAACTTGGAAATCAAGTATCCTTCAGAAAGTCATGAAGTCAAAATATGACTGTTTAATAAAAGATTTGTCTTCAGTGTTGAAGTGCAAATCTTTTTTATAGACATACAGGTTCATGTACTAAACATATGCTTTGAATTAGTTTATTAATTTCATTCTGTGCTTTTCTTTATCCAATGTATTTCATGATTTTAGATGCAAAGACAGTTCTATAAGTCACAATGTACATTTGACAGAATCCTGATTTCTATATTAAAAAAAAAAAAATTACTTCTGTGGAAATGTTGTCCCCTTCTATGCCCCTTGTGATACAAGAATTTTTTAAAATATTTTTTTACTTACATCAAACAATAAAACAAGAACTAAACAAGTGTTGAATAGAAAAGTGAATTAAATACACACTAGCCCAACACAAAGAGAGAGGAATATTTTTCACTGATGATGCAAAACAGAGTGCAACATTTATGTGGCATCTGCTGGTTTGACTCAGAGCAGAGCTGGAAATCTGCTGAGGGCTGAGAGTCAGACACTGGGACATGAAGTCAACCAGCCCTGCAGTGGGAATTCCCCTTTTGCACCATGCCAGCACATTGAGTTATGAATCTCACATCTATAGCAGGGATATACCGCAAATTAAAAAAAAAAATAAATGTTACAGCCCACTAGCCAGTAAAACATTCCACATGTGGGTGCAGGTAGACTGGTAAATGTATACTTTGTATAGCATTTGCTTAACCAGTCTTAGGGTGTAGTTAGCCCTTCAAGTAGAACCGAAACAAACCTCATGTGGGCCTGTTGAGCTCTGTCCCAAATAAGATTGATTGGGTGGATCAGCTCAAGAGTTAAAGGAAATCAAGGGGGTTGGCAATGGACCAAATGATAGGGGAAAGCCCTTAGGATATTGTTTTGTTTAGGGGAAAAAAATTGTTTATTTTTTTCCTCTCTGTGTTTTCTCCCCACAAATAGACACTACAGAATGGATGTAACTTGAGGCAAAATTCTGAACAAATAGGTCTGGAGTATAAACACATAGCTGGTGATGCACATGTATATAGCCTAGACTTTCTTTGCACAACTGTGCTGGGTAGAGACCATGCTACTGACAGATCTCTCTTTTAGAGGAGGGATTTGTAGAGCTCTGGGAAAAAAAAAAGTGAAATATAAGTTCAGAGTGACTTAAGAAGCAAAGTTAATGAAAAAGAATTATTGGTGTTCAGCATAGCCAAAGAGTCAATAAAACAGAATGATGTAATTTAAACTGCAATGCTTTTTATTCTGCCAGACTCAGAGCAGCCTAGACACTTTCTACACTTGTCTCTAAGTCCCTGACTTCTTTGAAAAACATACCCTAACATCTCATTGGTTGGGTTGTCTTCTTGTTGCCTACAATTTTTCAAACATAAAATTCCTTTGTATATAAAAATTTGGTGTCAGATAAGAATAAAAGAACATTTAATAATGAAAGAACTTATCCAAACTGGTGATTTTTTGTAGACCTGAAAACTAAAGGTCTGCATTTACCAGGATTATAAATTGTGTATTCTTTCTACTAGGTCTCCATAGAAACACATTTAGAAATTTTTTATCTAAGAGTTAGTAAGCTAGGGATTTAAACTGTGGAGTCCGAATATTACTATTCTGCAAAGAACCTGTTTTAGTGAAAACAGATATAATTCTGTGGGATAATGAAGTAATATTGCTTGATTAAAAACAGCGTTAAGACTTCTGTCTCTTGAGAAATAGCAGGCTTCAGGGGACAGTTCAGAAATTATAGAAGGTGATAATGAACTCCAGGGATATCAATAGTGTCATTTCCAAACTACATAGTTCTCATTAAATTTGATGTAGGATACACATCTAATCACATGAATACATATGAAAGACTCTAAATTGAGGTGTGAGGGAAATTGGATAAGGTTGTGGTTCTGTAGCACACAGGAAAGTCCAAGTGCCTATTTAATGTTACTGTCCATCCTATTTAAAGAAATTTAATAAATATGTAATAGGTGACTACTGAAGGGGTAGTTGAACAAAATGGGTATGAACAGTGTTCCAAAGTAGAGGAGAGCTGGGCAAAGACCAAAGACTTCATATTTGGTGTAAAGACAATGAAATTACTGCTGAAAAGTCTTGAATCTGTTTCATGCATCAGGGAGCGCCTTACTTTAGGACTGCTGGACTGGGACTGCTTCACCAAACACCCCAAAGGACTTTAGCCCCTCAGACAGCACCTAGACAGATTCTAGTCCTGAATTCAAAATGCTAACTAAACCATGCTCCTCAAGTACTCATAACCATGGAGGTTTCTCAAATGAATAGGCAGTTCTGATTGCCTTGAGGAGTGTTCATGAGCTTGCAGTTCTGCATTCACTGCATAGCCAGGGAACGGCATGCCTTTTTCTGACCCATAGGATCCACAAATCAGGGAAAGCAGCTGGGCACCTTGAGGGTCCTGGTGGTGCTTAAGGTCTGTGTTTGCATTTCCTCAGAAGGTGAGAGCTGGACTGCAGGATCCCATTTCCTGGATGAGTTTTCTAAGCCCTATGTGGAGGGTAATGGCAGAAGAACCACTTTCACTGGCTGTTTTTTGTTGTTTTAATTTGAGTTCATCTTGTTTGATAATTGCCTAGGACAACTTTAAGTGCTTTCCTGCATAGGGTGTTGGTTCTCAATGCTTGGAGCTGTCAGTCTGATCTTGGCTTCAACTTTTAGACCTGGAAAGGGGTAACATTTCAGACTTTTATTAGGCATTGCCTTTTTCTCAGTTGCGTGATGTCAATATGATTTCTCAGGCTGCTGTGGTGCCCATCACTGCATAGGGAATCTGAAACCTAGAACAAAGTTATTAATAATCTAGATGCCCAAATCTAGGCTTTTGTTTTCATACTCAGAATCAGGTCCATAAAACCAGCATTCAAATTCTAGTCTTACAACTTACATTGCCAGAGGTTGCAACTTTGCATGAGGAGCTACCATACTTCTACCACCTCCCTGGTAGGTACAGCAATTGAGAAAATAGTGGCTGTCTTTGCTTGCAAAGGCAGAGTAGAGTGAAAACAAGGTGGGGACCAGTCTGACAGAGTTACATAGAAGAAACAGCCTGAGTGAAAACTTTCAAATTCCAACTGGCCATTCCCCCAAATGAATGCAATTTAAGTATAACATAAGCTTGTGCCATTGTATGAGGTATAAATAATATAATATCCTGGTTATACCAAAGGAGTATACACATTCTGCTCTGAAAATACTCAGAAATTTAAGCTTCTGCCTCTGCCAGTGGAAGCAGTTGTTAACAGCACCTGATCCTGCACACTTCATATATGCCCTGCATCATAGTTTAACACACCCATATAAGCTTGGAGGCTTATTAACATCTCCAAGCCAATAAGCTTCTAAATCCCCAATCCTCTTTAAAAAGCCTGCAGTGTTTGATGCTGAGAAAATGTAGAAGTCAGAGAATTCATAACGCTGTACTGGGTTTAGCAGAAGCATTAAGTTTCTGGAATCATTAACTGTCTTATAACGTGTAAACAGTAAACTACATTTCTCTTTTGGCTGCAGAAAGACAATTTTCTTTCTTTCATTTTGCTTTTAAAAATATCCATAAAATGCAGCACCATGGATGTGCTGTACAGTTACAATACACAGAAATTTAATTTTTGTGCAGACATAATTTTTTGGATATACACAGCATTCTTCAGCACCTTATCCCTGATTTTCCCTATTACCTTTCTATTTTAAGGAGCAATTTAGGTAAAAAGAGGATGGACTAAGTTTAAAGCCTTTAACCTGAGAATCTTGCCATTAAAATCCAATGTTATAAGCATGATGAATATAACAACAGATGAGGACTAAGCTTAATAAAACTTCTGGCTGCACGTTTGAAATAAACTGGTAACTCGCAAGGTACTATACCTGTAATCTAGCAAGTTGCACTTGGTTCTGTAGAGGCCAGATCTGGCACTTATTAAATGCATCTCCACTGGCTTCAATGAATGCTGCACTAGTTCCTAATTTTGGAATTCTATTTTGGGTGGTATAATAGTACCTCTAAAGGTGGCTGAAATAATACTTAATACGAGTTCCCTAAGTTCTTTCCTTCTAAAATGACATCCTTTACCTAAGCTGTCTTGGACCATGTTTTAGAAAGCTCTTTAGAGAGGGATAACTCAGAAGAGGAAAGTCTTTAATGCAGCAGACCCCTTAAAACAATTCCAGGGAGGTGGGTATCTAATTCTAACAGCCACTCAGCCCAGCAAAGATGCTCAGTGGGTTTGACTTCCTGCTTTTTCACTGATTTGTTCATTAACTCAGTCTCAGTTATAGTTTATCAAAAATCAGTATAATTTTCCTCACTTAGGCACATTCAGATCTCAGAGCTTTGAGATCCTCTAATGAAAATTCTCAACAAGCACAAAGTAGTGAAATAAAATATTTAAAAAGTTGCTTATGAAGAAAAGGTAGAAACCATTTACTGCAGTTTATTGAATCACTCAAGTTATTCATTTTAGCATGCCCCACTTACAGTAAATTCAGTATCAGCATTTTCCATATGCATTGCTTGTGCCATTTATAGATGTTATGTGTGATTGGATCATAAAGTCTTCCCGTGTATAAAATCTTGAGACAAAAGTGAGAGAGGTACCTTTTTGTTAATTATGCACATTATCATAATTTCTTCTGCTGCTATAACATCTGATTTTCATGGGTAAATCTTGTATTTTCCTCTTTGCAACACTACACTGCTCCAACAATCAGAGAAAAGGTGCAACCCAATATACTTTATTGAGGGCAGTTACATTTGAAAGCAGCTGCAATTGTTGTTGCATTCTTCACAAAGAATTCATTAGGGCTTTATAAACACCATTTGACACATAAAAGGGAAAGACCAGAATGGTTTGGACATAGGATGAAACAACATATCTTATTAAATATTAATTCCATATAGTAAATTAAAATATAGTATAGTACACATGTATGCACTATTTATATAAATATATACAA
>VZTL01014806.1:0-11720 GCA_013400535.1 Scopus umbretta
TAACTCTATCCCAACTGAAACCAAGACATTTAGGAAACATACAGCTTTTACACCCTTCCAGCTAATGTTAAACATTTGTCTGCAAAATACATGGAGATATCTTAGATTTCCTAAGAAAGCTAGTAACGTAAAAAAGAATTTTGTTATTTAGCAAAGCAAATGGATACCTTCTGGCTAGCATTACAAAGCAGAAGCTACAACGTTGCTCTGAGAAGACACAGATATTCATGGAGTTTGTGTAAATCTCAGCAATTTGGGCTACTTAGTCAAACTGAATGTCAAGGGCATAGCTCTGTTTATTTGATGGACTGGGCTACACATATGAGCTGGAATTTCTGTATGTGAAGGGGGCCTGGCTGTATGATGGAATTGAGAATATTTGGGGCTGGGTTTATGATGATGTTTACCTAGTTTAAAAAAGAAAAGAAGTTGCACAAAGCATTTTTTCATGTGCTTCTCATGCAGGGGTAATGCACCAGGCAAGCAAGTCTGCCACTCTGTTTGTAACATGTATGCAGAAATAGAACAACCACCTATGTGTATCTATTGAAGTTTAGATCATAATTCACTGAAAATTGCCCTGCATTCAGTTTCCATGGGGTAGAAGAAAGTTAGTACTTAAGCAACTCATCACCTACCCAACTAATTCACTAATTATTGCTAAATAAGCTGTGCCTTGACTAGAAAATGAAATATGCAGTAGTGATAGCAGGCAAAAGACCTTAAAACTTTTTAAGAGAAATTCAGAGAGAACTTCTGCCTAGCCACAGTGTACAAGTTTGACAGTGGAGTTTCTTGCCTTTCTGCTGGGCTGAAATAAAGTCTTTCACTCATGCACTTAAAAACTCTTTACAAATACCATTGCATGTGTTTAGTTAAGGTTCACAATATGTGTTGCATGTTTGTATGAAAGGAGAAAGCAAAGGAATCAATTGGGTGGAGGCTAGAGAAGTCATGAAGGTAGGGATGTCTTTGGAGAATATGAGAGGGGCTGATAGATACAGAGGTGTTTGAATGTCTACTCAAAGAGAAATATTCAATTTCTGAACTCTGTTGCCTCTTCAACACCACTTCACCTGTTGAATGAAGGAGGAAAATGAGGCAGAGAAAAAAATGACTGTTAATATTATATGCATCAGGTAATGGTTTAAAGAGAAAATCCTATCAAATTTTCTGAGTAAGGAAAAGAGTCTTAAATTATGAGGACCCAAGAGCACAGACTTTCTAGCCCACCATTATATGCTTGGCAACAAAAACATGAGGCTAAAAGCAGGTAAATGTTCACCTTCAAGAGGAATAGAGAAGAAGAGAGGGAAGAGAAGAAAAAGGTCCAGATGGGGATTGGGCACACACCTGCCTGGCCCAGCAGTAGGGGAAAGCAGAAGATAACACCTTACAAAAAGTCTGACATAAATTTGTTTTGTCAGATGTGCCTCTGTAGTAGGAATCAAAGGAATTCAAGTGTTTCGTCTTACTTTTTCTCAAAGTATGGAGCCTCTCTCCCTTTTTGAACACTGTTTTCCAGGGGTAGCCCAAAGGTGAGCCCTTTATTTCAGTGGAGCTCTGCAGTCCCCAGGATCCTACTGCTCATGAACTGCTCTACTAATCCAACACATACTGCTGGCTTGAGTGCACATACATTAATCTTGCTGGAAACCTTTATTTTAAAGAAAGAAAAAAGGAAAAGAACAAAAAATGAATCAAGCCTCAGTGATTATATTCCAGCTGCTGAGCTTCCAGTAAAACTCAGCACATGTGTTCGTGTTTTTCTATTTATATGAGAATTTACTGTGAAGAGTGGACATAACCTAAGTTAATGTGGATGAAACTCCATTTTTTCTAATAAGTTACATATGTTTACGTGAGTGCTCAAACTGTCCTATGCCATGATATGATTACGTTGACAGGAAGTAAATAGGTAGATATCTCTCTTGCTAGTTGCAGTGTGATTTCTTTCTTCACTGTTTTAAGTACTGTTTAATACTGTGATATATTAAAAGGAAGATAAATACAAAGCAGACATGTCTGACCTGTGTCCGGTGCTGTTCTTTATTAATAATCAGATCATTGACTTTAAATTACTTTGAGGCTCTTCACACTAATGAAAGAAGCAATACAGACACACACTGACGTGAATTGGTCCCAGGGTGTTTCCTGAACTAGTGAACTTGTCCAAAAGAAGAAGAGCAGAAGGTATTCAACCTGTATTCCCATCTCATTTGTTTTCAGCTGATGACTGAGAGACTTGGGAAGATTTTCCTTGGTTCTGTTTCTAACGACAAGGAATAAAGTGATGTCCTGGTTTCGGCTGGCATAGAGTTAATCTTCTTCCTAGTAGCTGGTATAGTGTTGTGCTACTAGGAAGAAAATTAACTGTATTCCAGCTGAAATCAGGACAAGAATGTAGAAGAGAATCTTACTCAGTGTTTAGCAGCAGTTCCTACAGTAGTGCATGGTAAGATATATTCTCCTTTGAACAGATTTCCAATAAATCTGGAAAGGCACAGGGGGTAGAAGAGATCAATGAACCACACTGAGTTACAGAATGACCTTACAGCCTACAGGAAGAAGATCTCCCTGGTGTTTATTTTTATATGACAATTGTGTTGGACTGACTTTTATTTTTTGGCATAGGCACTAAGAACAGAAGTGGCATAAATAACACCTATGGTGACTTTGAATATACCAGAAAGGAATTCAGTTAGGCTTCCAGCCTCCTGCTAATATACACATCAAACCCCAGCTAACATCATTGTAAATGTAACCATGTGCAGTGGTTAAAGAATAAATCTTATGCCAGGTAAATTACACCATTGGCTATTTTGCATAAAGTTGGAAGCAAAGGCTTGCCTCACGAATGAGCTCAGGTCTTAAGGTTCATGAACAAGTTTGGAGAGAGCTGCAGAAATAAAACATCAGGTGCACCAGCAGTTGGCAGTGGCACAGGTTTTCACTGAGCCTTTAGAAAGACAGTGGAAAGCAGAGGTAGTTTCAGAATAATTTGTTAAACAGACAGAAATTAAAAAAGAGGTAAAGCGTAAATTCTGCAGTCACATTTTAACAACATTTATTTTTCTATGTTTTTACATAATTCACTTTTGAGGAAAAATTAAGAATGGCAAAATTTACTCTCTTAGAGCATAGCCTGCTTTGTGTGAGAGTACAGTGAAAAGTTCACCCTAATTTTGCCTAAAAAAGCAGCAGCATCACGACAGTAAACTCTCCATGATGTCTGTTTTTATGATTTTGTCATGAATCACACAATATTTTTTTTCATTAGCATTAACATTAATCTTAGACTTCATTAAATGGCAATGAAGTAACAAGCGCTTATGCTTTCAGATTTCATGCTGGAAATGTGGCTTGATTTTACCTCTTGATTTTAGACAAAAAAAGCAAAGAAAAATAAATCTTAAACTCTACTTTATTCATTATTATTATTGTTTATAATTTATGTAGATCTTAACATTTTTACTGTTATTTAGATATATCACAATGTATGCCTATTTATCTGCCAGGAATTATTAATGTTTTCAGTTGCAGTACTGCACTTTTCCTGTTTAGCATATTTCATTACAACAGGCACTATAAAATCAGAGTGCCTTGGTTATGTGTTGAGTGTCGGTGTGATGGAAACGAAGGAAGGAGGAATAGCTGCTTATGTGAATACAGATATCTGAGCACAGACTAAGCACAGACATTAATATCGTACTCCTTAAGGAGAGCGAGGAGGATTCAGACACAGCAGGAACAGCTGCTGACAACATGGCTGCTAACTGAAACGCTGCTTCTTGGAAGGGGGAAATGCAGCAGGTTTATGCATTTTCACTCAGGTATATTTGGATTTAGGCACTGATTTTCCACGATTAACATATCTGATCCCCAATGCATTTCCAAGCCTCTATGGATTGAAGTGAGCATCTGTGGGAGCCCTGGGAGCTTTACCTTGCAGACTTTCTTTTCATGTTTCCCATTTCAGTGACTTATCCCACATGGGAACAATTAATTTTATAAAAGAGATAGGAGGAACTTCCTCCCCTGTTTTTTGAAATTCATCTGAGAAACAGGAGAAGAGGAGAGGAAAGTCCTTAAAGTGCTAAATAATTCTTTAAGTCTGAGAAAAGGAAATAGGAAGTGATGGGGAAAATCATGTCTTTTTCTACATATATATTTTTTGGTAAAAACCTAGTAACATGTGAGAGTCATTCTGTGAAGTTATAAAATTATAATCCAATTAGAACCAGATGACAGAGGGAAAAAAGTCAGTCTAAGTCTAGACTTAAGCTTAATGACTCAAATTCATATAAACTCAAAATTAAATATGCTGACATACAAGGTTTTTTCTTTAATTCAAGAGTAAATATCCTGCTTGTACTTCAAAGAAGAGGTCAATGTGTTACCTTTTGCATATTTTTTTCTGCTTTTTAATAAAAAGCAGAATAAGATAGAAACGAAAAACATCTCCTAAAGGAGAACATCTCCTAAAGGAAAAGGGTGTGAAAAAATTTAGCATGTGTTCTCTGAAAAGACAATATAGACTAAAATGTATCATAGATTAAAAATAAAGCAAAAAGAAGAAATACTCTGTTTATGGCTCTTGCAACATGCTGAATGTGATACAGAATTAGTTTACTCTATAAGATGATCCATACCCTTATGAGAATCTAACATCCTCTGTTAAGTCTGTAGGATCTTAGCATATATTTATACAAAAATTAATTTATATTGGCCCTGCTTTCTTCAATGGAACTTTTCCAAAAGTTCCATTTTGCAAAACAGCAGTTATTCTAATAGAAAAGAAGTAGTCCTACTAGAAACTGTAGAACTCTACTCAGAAGTTTCATGGACACAAGTAAGACCGATACATAAGGCTGTGTGTAAGTGTTATATAAGATGAGATAGGTTTTGTGCTTTGTTCCTGAAGCCAACAGATGTAGTGCAGTTTGTGTCCATACANGCATATCAGTACCCTATCCTCTTCTAATTTTCTGAAGATGCAACAGTAAAAATTAGATAGCTAACACAAATGAGCTATGGTTAGTGGGTAGGAGCACAATCACAAGGATGTGCAATGATACTTTCCAGCAAGGAAGACAACTAACTGTTCAGAAGGTACATACGATAATTTGAATATATTATGTTCACTGGTAGCTTATAGAAAATGCACTAAGTGCAAGCACAGCAACACCAAATATAACTATAAGTCAGCAATATTTAACTGTGGAACAATCAAACCAGCTAACGACTACAGGCAATTATAGCAACTGAACAATGAGATAATGATAAGCTAAACATGTGAGTGAATCTATATATATGTATGTACATATGTANTATTGGCCCTGCTTTCTTCAATGGAACTTTTCCAAAAGTTCCATTTTGCAAAACAGCAGTTATTCTAATAGAAAAGAAGTAGTCCTACTAGAAACTGTAGAACTCTACTCAGAAGTTTCATGGACACAAGTAAGACCGATACATAAGGCTGTGTGTAAGTGTTATATAAGATGAGATAGGTTTTGTGCTTTGTTCCTGAAGCCAACAGATGTAGTGCAGTTTGTGTCCATACAATTAATTTCCCTTCCTGCCAAAATATGGTGATGACACCCAAACTGCCTATTGGGAAAGGTTTCTAATACATGCCATCCTCCAGAACATACCCAGGCATTTCTGGTAGTTAGCATGGCAGTTTAGTAGTTTTGCAAATTCTGCTGGACCAGACATATCGGAACCCAGGCTAACAGTTTAGCAATATGAGTGATTGTCCTGGTTTCAGCTTAATTCAGAGTTCATTTTCTTCCTAGTAGCTGCTATAGTGCTGTGTTTTNTATAACTATAAGTCAGCAATATTTAACTGTGGAACAATCAAACCAGCTAACGACTACAGGCAATTATAGCAACTGAACAATGAGATAATGATAAGCTAAACATGTGAGTGAATCTATATATATGTATGTACATATGTATGTATGAGTCATTCTATCTACCTATCTGTCTATGTAGCAATCTTATAAGATAACTAATTAAATTATATAAATAGAAGTGGGTATTTATAATAAACTCCACAGCACACAGTCATTAGCAACATAGCATTCTGGTTATGAGACACTCTTCTGCCAGATCCCCAGGTTCTCCCAACAAACAAAGGTCTGCAAGATCTCCTCATCAGCATTTAGAGGTCACAAAGCAGGGGGAATCCAGTCACATCCCTTCCAGTATGTCAAGGCTATTAGGAGAAAATGCTCAGTTTTACAAGAGACAGTTCTCAGCTCTTGGCACCTGCAAGGCTGATTCTCTTCTGCTGACCCCATCTTGAAGAATTTCTGAGTCATCTTTTATCTTCTTATAACACTGTGGTCCACTGGCACTTACATTCTCAGCTGTCCAGACTGTCCTTCTGCTATTTTCCTCAATCCATTCCAGTCCAAATACACAGGACAGGGGAGCCAGTTCTTTGAAACTGGCCAAGAGACAGCTTTTCCCTTTTCTTTCTTTTACAGCTGTCTTAACCACGACGTTATTGTATTATTTTTGCTATGTTCTATTCATTATGTTGGCTCAGCAGCTTGTTAGTTCAGCAATTCTGTTATAGTCTGAAGATATTTTAAGGCCCAGCAGTGATGCTTCCTCAGTCACTGTGTTAGTCTCTGTCCTACCCCAAGCAATGTCAGATGCAGTTTTGCAGGGTTTAGCAAGAACTGTAACATTAAGTGCCCCCATCCCATGCCTGTAAGAGAGCTAAGTGATATATTGGGTCCCATCTCTCCTCAGCAGTCCCCTCCCCAGCAAAAGCAAGCTGTGTTAAGGTTTACTGGCTTGTGTTATTGTAGTGACTCCAGTTCCCTTCCTCTGTCACAAAATCAGGATCCTCTTTGGGATTTTGGATTTCCTCTTGCAGCTACCCAGCCTTATCATTTGAGTTTCAGGTCTGTTCACAAGTAGTCAAGAAGACAGTTCTGAATCGTCTTTCTGGGCCACCTAAACTCCTTGTCAGCAAACATATCCCAGGTGGGACTGCAGAAAAGTCAGCATGGTATAAAACCATCCTTTTCCTTTTCATGCATGGGGTTAGTCTTCACCACTCCAAGGCACATGATGTCCACTTGATACCCCTGTTTCAAAACTGTATGCAAGTGCCTTTGCCACTTCTGAGGTGGGTGAGAATGACTGATTTTTGCATTGCAAAAACTCTTTAACTCCATGTGAAGACTTTGGGAAGGCACGTTACTTCCCAGCGATCACAGTGTTACATAGACCTCTGTGCAATGACCAAATACATTGCCGTCTGGCCAGTGCCCAGGAAATCCTTCCCTATCCTGAAGGATTTGCTTACTCTTTGATCAGAGGCTGGAGTAGGGCAAAGAGCAGATGGTGGCTTTGGTGGCTGCAGAGTGACAGCACCAGGATTAGCCCCAGTGTGAACAAGCAGAGTGACAAGCCAAGAGGAGGAGGATTTGGTTGACAAAAAGCATTTCTACAGGTGACCTGCTGTAAAAATAGCATATGGTTAAGGAGCTTGCAGACTGCTGTATGGATTTAACATGGTCTGTGCTCCTTGGCACCAAATGTAGAACAAAAGAATTAGATACAAAACCAGTGCTGAAAAAAAGAATATACTGTGTGTGTTTCCAAAGGAACCAAAAAATAAAATAAAAATGAGAAAAGTAAATTACTGAAGAGAACTCCTAACCTTGGGAAGCTGTGCTCCCCTACGTGATTTAAACTCTGTACAAGTGCCTGCGAAACTTCGATACTGAAAATGTCTTCAAACATTAATAAATAAAGTATCATATTTATTCTGCACTAGAGGAATGATGTGATACCTCATATAGTCAGAATATCTCCCCCCAACAATATTTGAATACCAGATGTAAATTTTTTGTGCACCTTAAGCCCCTTCTCAGGTCTGCATGTACAGATGGAAGTCATAATTTTGTGTTTTAATTAAATATAGAATGTGTGCCCACTCTTTGCACGTTAAATGTTAATGACAAGAGCGTGACATAAGTGTATATTTATTTTTTTAATAAATACAGTCCATGGATTTGAAGGTTGTGTTGACATCATAGACTATTTTCCTCCCAAGTTTTATTAATGTTTTTCCAACCTGTTTCCTATTTCTCTAAAATGAGGCCACTGCCACTCCCAAGTGTGCTTTCTGCTGGTGGTTATAATCAAATCAATAGTTGACAGAAGACTGAAGTAAACAAAGAGAAGAACATTTGCCATGCAAAACATAATTGTTGCTGAAGTTAATGAAATTAAAAGGAAAGTCCTAGATATCCTTATGCTGTACAGAAGTTTCTACTGAAATGGGTTTTGGGTTGGGTTTGGTTTGGTTTTTCTTACATACCAACTGCCTGACATACAGTCTTCTTTGCTCATTTAAGTAAGTTGGTAACTCACTGTCATGTAGCATGATTCTAAACTAGAATTATGAAGCTTTTATAATGACCTTTAGAGCTTAAGTGTTCCTCTAATTTATCCTTTTACCACTGATACAAGATTTGTCAGGTAAATAAATGAAGTAATTTAAACTCAAAATCTTTAAAGAACTATTTTATCTAAATATAAGAACAGTTTTTAACACTTTCTTCCCAGGAAAGCTGTGAATCAAGCAGTATTCAAAGGTTTAATGAATTTCTCATAGTGCCTTACAGTTATTTTAAAAATGAAAAAAAAAAAAAACCAAAAAAAAACCCATACTGTTTGAACAAGCTGTAGTGGTAAAAAAAGATTTCAGGAGTTTTGAAGAGGGTAAAAATCAGAAAACAGAACAAAACCAAAGCACATTTCTGGTTGTCTGGTGGGTTTGTTTTGGCTTTATGAAGGTAGAGGCTTAAAGCATAGCTGTAGTTTGAAGAAGAAAATATCAGAGGAAAGTAAGAGGTCAATGGGGAGGATGTAGAGGAAAGAAGAAAGAGCAAGTAGAAGGTTGGGCATCAGTGGAGGAGAGAGGGGTGTAGAGGAGAGATCAGAAGTGTGAACAGCCTTTTTCTGAGCAACAGAGCCAAATGCAGCCTGCAGAATGAATTGCAGAAAAGTAGAAGTGAGATAGTAGGCAGTCTCAACATTAGTATTAACAGGAACCACAGACCACAAGCTCTACTGGAAACAATTACTATTATTGATAACAATAACAAATATTGTATTCTTGGCACAAGGATGCCATTTGGTGTAAGACATAGCTTTATACTGTGGATATATACATACACTTTGGGATTTTTAAATGTCTAATTCAGTCTGCACAGAGTTGTGAGCTAGTCAGTGGTTGTTAGCAACAGTTAGGACAAAATTTGTCTGTGGGCTGACTTCCTTGTCTTTCCTAGCATTGTGCCAGAGTTAATATTTGGTCCCTGATACACACTGAGCTAGACAAAATTTGAAAGGACATGCTTGAAATGAATGCCTTTCTTTTTATTGTTCTGAGTGAATTATCCTGCCTCTTTTATATTATTGTTGCTGCTATAGTTTTTTAATTTAAATGCATTGAACCTAAACTTTCCTCCACTCTGTTCCTTGTCCCATTCTGCTGTGTCCCTTCCTCAACAAATGTTTACTTCTGTTTTCAACCTTTTTTAAAAAGCAAAGCACATACAAGAAAATCAGTGCAAAACTCCACTCTTTTACTCCTTCCCGTCTTCCTCTTGCCACAGAACATCTACAGCTGAAAAGTTATTATTTCATGAAACTGCACATTGCTCTGATTACAGCCTAATTAATTGCTAACACCTACAAATTAAATGCATTAAGGCTGCCAAACATTGCAACCTTCATCAAGGCAGTATGGAGAAAAAACTATGATTAAGAACTAAGCGGGTTATCTTAGTGGTTTTATAAATCTTAAAAGTTCAACTATTGATGTTGTTTAGTATTCTGCTGAGAATTTTAATATCCCAAAAGAAATAAATTTGGTGTTGCTATTTCCATTCTTAAAAAAAAAAAAAAAATTATTTTCAGAAAAGTAGTATTTTTCCAATAGATAACTTTAGTTTTAAGGAAGCTGAAAATATTTCTCCCCTACATTCTGCTTGTACAGCTGAAGTACAGAATTTAAATGATTGTCTCTGACTTAATGTGTTAGTGTCAGGTAATATTCTTCCAGAGATACTGAGTAAGGCTTAGCAAAGTGTTGCAGCAGACATCTCTGGTACTCCTGCACAGTCATTTCCAAAACTTACAAAGAGCCAATGGAAAGAAAAAAGAAGACAACAACTAAAATACGAAATGTTTAACATTTGAAGTGTGTTCCAGGTTTTGACTCTGTTGATGTCTTAGTATCTTCAAGTCCAAGTACAAAGTATATATGGACAAGTGTGACAACTTGCAGCTAACTGGAAAAAGGTTCATTATTCATAGCTTAGTTTAGTGCTTTACAGCTTTCTGATCCCAAATCTGTTGTACTGTAAAGAGAGAGGTCATATGAAAAAAAAAAAATTAAAATTTGTACCAGATTACATAAGCTCAGACACAGGCACAGCAGAGAAGACTTTGCATTGTCACTTTGTGCTCAGGCTGGATCTGTAAGAACTAAAGTACGTGTTGAATTGTTAGCATTGGACCTAACCACTGCTGAATTTGGAATATCTCTGATTAGTACTACTTCATACAATGCTTTCTAGGGAAAATCCAGAGTGCATCATAGCTACTGAGGGTTTGTTTTTTTTTTTTTCTTTTCTCCTAATCTTTAATTGAAATCTTTTTATTATCAGTATTCATTATAAAGAAGCCACTTCAGGAAAGATTTTTTCCGGCATCCCCTATAAAGATCTATTAATAGAGTGGTTAGCATGTATTTGTAGATGATAAAACAAAATGAAGCATAGAATCCTGGTAAGGAATTTTGCAGGGAGAGCCTTACTGCATAAATGTGAATGAATAGGAGGAAAGATCTTAGTTTCCAAAGAACAAGAATAATTTCCAGATTTTCATATCTAAAGAAAAGTCACCATTTGAACACTAAACCATAAAATAAAAATGCAGAGTTGAAAATTAATTAAAGAGAAATCATCCCTCATAAAAAAGCTTTGCCTGTCAACATTTGTAAAATTGGAAGGCACCATCACAAAGAAATAGGCAGTCTTCCGTATACAAATCCTATAGGATTTAACCTGCTAAAAATAAACAAAACCGGGCTACCAAATCAGAGTGTCAAGAGATGAACAGGGCACAAATGGTTTGTATTCTCACCCAGCACTAAATGTAGCTAGATCTGGGCCTTACTGAGTGAAAACACGTTGAGGGCTGGATCAAAATACTTGATTTATTCTGTTTGCCAGGCTAAGATACAAGAGAGGAAACCCATATCTCTGTTGTTTTAAAGTTTATTACTTCAAGTTGCATCCAAAGCTGATTAAGCAGAGGTGAGTAAACTTTTCAAAGTGCAGGTTTCAAGTGAAACTTATCATGTAAAATTCTGTGAGGTAAAATACTTTCTTTTCATGAAGTATAATTTTTGGCAGTGAAATTCATTGCAGATTGGAGGTATTAAGTTAGAACAGTTCACCCAGTCCAAAAGCCATGCCAGTAAATGGGATAGTAAGGGGCTAACACCTGAAGTTGGTGTAGATCTTGCCACTCATTTTGCCAGGAGTTAGACTGGTTAGATTGGCTCATAGGTCCATGCAGTACATCCTGTGTTACAATTATCAGTGCCACACAGAGGACAAAAAAAAAAAAAAAAAAAAAAAAAAAAAAAAAAATTTTCAATTTTCAAAAAAATAAAA
>VZTL01014813.1:0-11793 GCA_013400535.1 Scopus umbretta
AAAAAAAAAAAATTCAAGAGAGAATCTCATTGCATTTGTGGCTTAAAAACAGCAGGGGAGGAACCCTGGAGTAGAAAGACATCCTTCTTGGACCAATGCAAAAACCGCTGATATTACAACACCAGACGGACATGTGGCATAGCAACAGGGTGGAGGGTTACCAGATTCACCCTAACTAGGAGGAAGAAAAAGAAAATACAATACTAGGCTGGGTGTTGTTTTGAGCAGCACAAAGTCCCTACTAACCAAAAAAAGCACCTGAAAAGGGGGAAGGGAGGAAAATGTGTTTGTTTAGCTTTGCGCTCGCTTGCATGCCACAGAGGCAGCCTGAAGGCCCTCCCAGCCCTGGCACCCACAGGAAAGCCTGGTTTAGCTCTAGGCTTGCAGCTTGGTGCAGAAACTCAAAATCCAGCAGGACAAAAAGCAAGGCACATGTTGAAAGTCAGGATGAAGAGGGATTATTCCTGTGTAGGGTCTCTTTTTTTTTTTTTTTTTTTTTTCCACTTNTAATGATACACTTCTGGTCACTTAAGGAAGTTGAGAAGTTCATGAGTTTGGCATCATGTTCATCTGACACCTGTTTTTCAAGAACTGCTACTTGGGTGATGAGTTATGTGCTTATTGTAAACTTTGGAGGTTACAGTAAATGCAGTTGCTTTGGCCTTGAGACATATTTGGACACGTTCAGCTTTCATCTGAGATCTCGCACTTACACCCTTGCAGTTCCTTCATAGCACCTCCTTTTGTGTCCCCAGTTTCTGTTCTTTACCACACCCCAGTTTTCAAATAAAAAAAAACAACAAAAACCACCAAACAAACCCTCGAGTCACAGGACAGGAATGTAAGAAGAGTATTTCCTAACAGGAAACTAAATAGAAAATCAGTTTCAATTCCCCACACCGCTTAATTGCATCTAACCACAAATTTTCTTGAGGCCACATCTTACTACAACGCTTGGGATGTGGCAACCTAGTATTAACATACTGCTTATATGTAAAGTGCTAGCAGATTTACGCTATTCTTCCCAGTGGTGTTTGTAAGATTTGACTCTCTGGAAAGCTGACCTGTAGTAAACATGGAAGCTCTGAGTCCACTTCGAGCAGCATTAAGGTGATCTTTTCAGTTGGAGAACTAGTGAAAATCCATCTGGCTGGGGAAAACCACTGCCCTAGCTGACAGGACGCAGTTTGCAAGACTTGGATACAACAGCCTCATTTGTCACTTCACGTTGCCCATGGTGCTTTCCCCTCACTGGCAGTCTTACCTGCAAAAGGAAGTTTAGAAAAAGAAAACACAGCCATGTTTTCACAGCTGTGCCCCTCAACACCCCCTTGGGTTGGTAAACTACAGTTTAAAAGTCTTTTAAAACCAAAGCTCTCGTGTCAAAAAAGTCATCACAACTGAATCTGCACAAACTGGCCTACTCCCCACCCCCACCCCCACCCCCAGCAGATGCACAACAGGAGCCATTTCAAAAGCTCCCCGAGTTCGTGCCAGCTTTATGCTTATCTGTAGGGACAAAACCAGCATGAAGCCAGCTGGTACGAATCTCAACCTGTCCAAAGCTGGTTGTGAACACACTCCTGCATCTGGGCAGAAGGCGGCCCTCAGGAGCAGCGCGCTGGGAGGCCACAACCAGGAGCCCGCAGTGAGTAACAGCTCACCTCTGCTGGAGTCGCACCTCCCTCTGTGGGCACCTATCCCCGCAGGATTTTCTCCTTTTCAGTCTTTTTTCAGTTATTTTGTGTAATGTAATACTCATCTTCCCCTCCCAGAAATTACATCCAACTGAATTGCAAACGGTACAGAAACCTCAGGAAGAAGCTTCAGCCAGATCACATGAAAGATGAAGAATTTAATCTGAAAAAATCCCAAAGAAATTTGAGGGACCATAAAAATGATTGAGAGCTTTGAAAAATGCAGACAGAAGGCATTCTTTAATGAATTACCACAGGAAGACCACAGGAAATACAGCAACACTGGTTAAGATACTTTTTAATTGTTTATTATAAAATACATATTTACACACGAAGGCACTTTGAAACTGTTACAAAATTTTCATATAAGCTATTGTTTTAGCTGTTCAACAAATCCAAAAATCTTTTCTATCATCACCTAAGAAGGTGAAAAAATTCTGAACTGCATCCAGTTGTAGTACATTCTTTTTTCTATTAAAAAAACCCCACTACACCTAATGACAGCTAATAAGGATTTTAGCACCATGTTTTCTACAGTTTCAGAGAATACAGTAACAGTGTGGTGAGCAGATACGTGAGGAGAGGATCTGCACATGATGTTGAATTAAAACCAAATCAACTGAACTCTCGTCATACAATATAGCCGAAAGACTTACGCTCTTAGGCCTGATCGTACGTTTCCCATCCAGAAAGGCTGCAACCCACCACGCAAATAAAGTGGACTCTGCCAAAAGCTAAATCAAGATTCCCCATTTCCCCCAAAACACAGAGGGTTTTCGGGACTGGAGTATATACATTCTACAGTTATAGTTATAACAGCACTGACAAACAGGCCAAGACAGGTTGTTTCTCTTGTACTTTTTAATCTCAAGATCTGAAGACAAATTTTATAAAGGAACTGAAGAAACTACATGAAACCTAGTCCACTGCGTGGCCATTTCCTCATACTGCAGCTCTCTGTGGTCAAACCTTTCAGAAATAAGCACTTTTTTTTTAAAGTTAAAAAAAAATTCAAATATTTAAGTAGTTAGTAATTCAAAAACAAATTATAGAGTTTATAAGCTTTCTACTCACTGCCGAGTAGGGTCCCTGCACATGTACACCTTTAAATATATTTTTCCTCTATCATTAGCTGAGACTGCTTGAAATCATCACAGTGCTCTTCCCTGGAACTGTGGTACAGCAGACCGTGCAGCATATCATAAACAAACCAAACAACGAAGGCAACAGAGCTCCTTAAACAAGTCCTATGTAATCGTTAAATTTTTTTTTTTCAGTTCAAAATACACATAAACTGAAAAATACAGTGCTGAGAAGTTTCTCTATGGCTGTAATCTTAAATGCAATTATGAAATAAGATCAAGCTACTGATTTACAGTAATGAATAAACCCTACCAAATCCCTCACCATTAAAAACTCAGTTACAAGAATTGGATGCTGGAATTTACACATTTCCAATGAATCCAGCCTTCAATAGCTATGAAAAAAACCCATATATACAAACGTGCCTTATCTGATGGGCTTACATTCAGTGTAGATACTACACAAGAGGCTAAGATCTTCAGGAAAAAATAAAATGAAGAGATACAATTTGTTAAATGAATTTGTGCATTTGAACAGCTGTAAGATGGCCAAAGCCCCAGCTGTTTTTCAGCTGTAACTGGTTTGTACTTCTTCATGGGTAAGCTGCAATACGTATGAACAATGTCTACAGCAGGGTTGCCATCAGGCTTCCAACGGGAAAGGAGCAGCTCCTGTGGCAGCATTCACTGGCTCGAAAGAAAGGTAATTCAGACTCACCGAACCGTATCTCTGTGCTTTATCAGATGTCAGTGTCCAGTTTAAGTCACTGCTATTTGTACTTTTTGATTATTGCCTTTGTTATTGCAAAAGCTGTCTGAGCCATGTCATACCGTACGCTTTTACTGAAGTTCTGACAGGAGATGGAGCAGAGCACAAATCATACAGTTCAAAACTGCTCATCTCTTCCTGAGGCTAAATGATCAATTTGTTCTCTGCTCCAGTTACTCCATGGTAAAATAATGCATAAAATTCCACATTCTTCTAAAATAAGGCACTTTTAAAGTTTCTTCCCCAAATACCAAAAGCTTGAGGAAACTTAACTGACTTCACTCGTTTCCTCATCATTCTTATTCCAGAAATCAAACCAGTATTATTAGAAGCTGAGTTACACTCAGAACTCATGATGCTCTAAATTAGGCTGGAGAACATCCAATATGGCTTTCAACAGATGACTCTCTTCCTAAAACAGCTCAGAGTAACTTATGGCACAGTGTGGCTTTTGAGAATGAAGATCATCACCACCTCTCATTCTCTGGCATTTACTACTTAACCCTTGCTTTTTGCATCCTGTGGAAGTCAGGTAACAGTTGAATGCTGAAGAAACTTGGCAGTTGCCTGTATACAAAAGCAAGAAATAAATAGCAGAACAGCTGTATTCAGCTCCATTGCTTTTAGATCCCACAGAAAACTGGCAGTTTTAATGATTTGCTCTTTCACTGACAACATCCTGGAGACGTTTAAGTAGAACATCATCATTTTCCTGGCACAGTCGCTTCGTAGGGGATTCAGTGTCACTATCGATTGTTATTGCTCGCTTCTTACTTCTGTGTTCACCTTGTTTTATCATATTGTTGATGTCCTTCAAACTCTGCGATCAAGATAAAAAAACCTGAGTTACTATGACTCCATTTCAAACTTGCTCTGTTTTTCAATTATCTGAGAACAAAAAGTTATTCTGAACCTCTTTGCTGAGCGAGTGATGGATTCTACATAAAGAATTCTACCCTTTACCGCAAACTGAGAGACTAGTTCAATGAAACCTCACTGCATCAGAACATATCCTAATTACGAGATTAATTAACCCTCTCTCAAACTGACCCCTTCCAACCTTTTTGCTTTCTACCTTGGAAGGGCTCCCGTTAAACTTATACAGCAGTGCAGTTCGAGGTGTCAAGCAGGCACCGTTCTTGTGAGGTGAAACGTAAACAGAGTGCTGTTGAGAGATCCGTCGAGGAGACACTGGCTGTTGCTTAATGTTGGGGAATGGAGACAAGGGAGGGGCTTCCATCTGCAAGAGAGGACAAATTTGGATAGGAGCTGAATCAGACGATATTTGAGAGCAGTAACTTCACAGAAGGAAAGATCGATACACTGCCAGGTCTTCTTTAGATTTTATTCCTTAACAGTTAATCAACAGACCGAGTATCCATGAAACAATAGAACAAATCTGTTTTCCTTATGTTACACCGATGCTCCACGGGCATTTGAACAAATGGGTGTTGCAGCAATATACAGACGACGAAACTGGGATTGTAAACTGAACTGCGTCTGCATGTCCTCTTGAATGGCTGTTAAAGCTAGTCCTCATACCACTACCTACAACTATTTGACTTCTGTAACCACACCAGGTGAATAACAGAACAAAATCATTGACGTGTGTTTAACTGTCAGGAAAAACAGCTCTGGATCATTAGATAAAGCAAAACTCCAAAATACTTTACTTACTACATGATCCTGGTTTGCGATATCGTACTTCAGTGCAAATGATTTTACTCTTCCTACATAGACGGCATTGTAAAATTTAATAAGATCTCCTCTCTCCTCTGTCGCCTCCGACTGACTGGAGTTCTCTGCTGCAGATCGCCCTGAGGAATTGCCAGTTTTCACAGACAAGTCTAACAATAACAGAGAGCTTCAGATTTCACAAACAGCATCATCAAACTAGGCGCTTCAGATCCAAGCTTACAATATCTGACTGACAAGAACTCATCCGTAAATTGACTAGTTAATAAGAAAAATGAAAGAAATGTGCTTCTGACAGGAGCAGGGTGTGCTGTAGGTGATTATGAATGTTAGCAGGAGCTACAAATTGCTGCTAGCAGGCTAGTGGATTATGGCTAAAAAGGCCAACATAAATCTTTATTCCAAACTTGGAAATAGCTGTAGGAAAAAAATTGTGGCACAATTGACCTCTTTTCCCATGCTTATTTTGGGGAGTGGTACAAAGCCATTTGTTGCTCTTAAAATTAAGTTTTAAGCAGTCTGACAACTCCCAGCTTTTAGCTTCTGTGAAAATTTCTAGTGATCAGCTGGCAAAGAGTAGCTTCGTACTCAGCTCGGGCCTGCTGCAAGGAAGCCCTGACATCATTTGTTCAGGCATATTACAAAACGGCTGCTCAGTGGAAAAAGCTGCAGCCACACAGCGAGTGTATTTTCTGTTAATGTTCTCTCTCCCCTAATTAAGCCGGACTGCTACTGAATACAACTGTCTATGTTTCACCCTCCATACTGTTTACTGCCAAGGAAAGCAGGGCAACACAGAATAAAGCCTCTTGCAATCAGTGCACTATGAGACAAACGTCAAAAGCTGCAGCTGATACCCGTAAGTGTAACTCCTCAGCATGTCTGCCTTGTGTCACAACACAAGCATATGTTCCTGTAAGCTGGTGTCAAAAGGGTGGGAGTTAGTACTAGATGAAGGAGACGCGAGTCTATTAACTGAAGAAAAAAATCTGGCAGGAAAAGGAACTGAAGAACTTTGCAACCAAGTACATTTGTCTGACAAAACACCAGAGCCCAGGGCCACTTCAGATGCTCTACAACATCCAGGAATTGTGGAGCTGCTAGACAGGATGCTGAACCTACAGGAGCACTCCACTTTCCTGTACCGCAGTGGAATCCTCAAAAGGCAATTAAAAATGGCACTAATACTCATTCAAGCTGTTGAATCCCACCCGCAGTGGGAATTTTCCATACGGAACAGTCTTCTAAATTTCTGCGTGTCCCCTGGCTGTAGATCTGTTCTGCTCACAGGTTCATACATGGGCTTGTGATCCGAGTTTCCTCGCACATCACTAAAAACAGGCATGGCACAATTGTCATGCTTTTCTGAAATACTACTCTTATCCCTATTCTCCTCTAACCCAGAGCAAAGAAAATACCAACTATTTAAAAGAAACCTGAATGTAAGAAAATGTTGGTCTTCAAGAGTCACCATTTTTATTTTCTGAAACAAGTTCTCCCTATTTAAGCCTTCAAGATAGGTAACATTAAGAAAAAAAACCTGTCATAATATTCCAGGTACTGTTCATCTTTATTTTTAAGCCAGTGTTGCTGTCCAAGAAAAGCTACAATATCACTGACACACTAAAGAAACACTTCAACCTTGAGCAGCCAAATTTAAGGGAACAAAGTTAAACATGTTTTTCAACTAGGAAGCGTATTTTCCATATCTAATACAGAGGAGGGCTACTGACAAGGTAGTTTCTTTTTCAAGAACACATTTATTTTTCTTTAATACATTTAAAACTGTAAAACTTGCTTCACTTCTCCTTGAACTTGACAGTTCAGTTCTTTAAAAGCCCACAAGTACATTTTTAAAAAAAGCAGATTAATTTGCTGTACCTACCTTCTGTCATCTCCACATCTTGGTTTGCATTTTTGTCCAATAGGACATCGGCAGAAATATTTCTCAACAAGACACTCCTATAAACCTACAGGACACCGGGGAAAAACAGTCTTGTCAAGGAAAACAATGAAGTCGGAAGACTACATGAAATCCATCTGAATAAGAACGGATATAACCCTGAGGAGGATTTGACTTTTCACTTATCAGCACAAACGTTTGAAGAGACACCTCTATCTGAGATTTATAAAAGGAAAAGGCAGTACTATTTACTCACATGGCTGTTTGCTTGTGGCTGATTTCTGTAACTTTTCATTATGTCCTGAAAAGTTCTTTCCTCTTTGGTTACCTGGAAAAGAAAAGGCTATTGAACACCAAGTGCAAGCAGCAAGGTCAGGCTGCTCAGGTCCAGTCTATTCAATTAGCTTCCCTCTATACAGCTTTTCCATGAGTATTCCTACGAATACGTAATTTTAAAACAGTTCTGGTGATGAGAATATGAGAAAACAAGCATTTTTCTTGTTCAGGCATTCCTTGTTTCCTAGCCACTAAAGCCTTTTGCTGCTTATGATGCTTAGGAATTATTCCGACTTTTCTTCTAGTGACACTAAAAATAACAGAAGGAAAATATCAGTAAGTTAAAAATGTATTTGTAAATGTGAAAACTGGACACCTTAACTTTTCAAAACGAGAAGTGAGGAAATCCTGAACAAAACACTAGGCAAATGTATACACACATGCCACTTCAGCTTGCTTTTGTACTTCAGAATAGCTGATTTGTTAGAGGACTTTGTTTTTCAGCCATGCATCTGTAGTCTTAATAGCAGATGAGCAACAATTTTTGTAGTACAAGCCAGGAGAGAATGTATCAATGCGTCTGGCTAAATTGTTAGGTGTCACGCTGCACTGGAGACAGCACTCAGAAGACTGTATTTAAAACAAAAAAAAAAAAAAAAAAGAAAAAACCCAACCAACTGACAAACTACATGATAAAATACAGAGCACTGACTATTCAATGGTTTTGCTTCTCTACAGCTGTTGGTATCTATGTCAAACGAGCCTAAGCTATGCTACGCTTAAGAGCCCAGGTAGTCACAATTTGAACATCCATTTCCCTCCACAGATAGTGCTCCTCTTCATTTGTCTTCCTCAAGAAGAACAGGTAATCCGTCCCCAGTGTTTAAGAGGAGCCTGGGCTCAGTTTCACTTTCCTGAATTTGTGTCTGAATCAGACTCGATGGCCACTGTAACCATCAGCTCTCAAGTTTGAGTGAAACCAATATTCCAGTTTCATAATCCAATTCAATAACACCTTAAATCAATGCTGGCAAATTGAATAAGAAATGAAGTACAAGTAACAGGCAACCAGATCAATTCCTCTACCCGAATCTTTGAAAGCTAAGAGGATTTTTGTGGAATAGAAACTTTCCATCCATACGTAAGGTTGTGAGCTCCTGCAGATTTTTGCACCTGCATAATTCTGTAAACGTAATGGCATTTTTAGTCCAGTTTACATAGCTCACGAAGATGACGGACAGGATAGAAAACACAAATATATGGGGCAATGAGACCACACACTGCTTTGTCTATGCTGACCAGTGCTCATTGTGAATGTGCTCAAGAAGAGAAGAAAAATCCTCTCTTAAGCAGCTGGCTGGTTGACCGGAACTTTTAAGATTATGCAAAACAAGGAAAAATAATATACTCAGACTTCATCCACTTCTTGGAAGGACTTTTCCCTTCCCTCCAGTTAATACGACATGAATAAAGCAATCAAATTGTAAACTGTAAACACAATTACATTTTCAATTGACATAAAATTCCCTGAATTTCTTAAAACTACACGTTACCTTTGCCATGATATAAAAGGCACAGAGAAGGAGCTGGTCCAAATGTCTGTCCTTCATTAGGTCAGCACAATGAACCAATGTAAATTCAAAGCATGTCCATATCTTCCTGCGCAAGTCATTGGAAACATCCAATTTTAAGCACAGATCACGCAGGCGCACACTTGCCAGATGATAAACCTGGAAAAGACAGACAGACACACAGTAAAGAGTCAAGCCAAACAAGGTTAACCTAGTCTGCAAAAATGAAAGTCTTCAAAGTAGAGCTGTTCTATATTTGAATAGTTAGTTTCTGCAAAAGTTCCCCCCTCTGCCCAAGACAATATCTTCAAAGACCAAATTGTCAACTCTGTTCAAATATTGATCTCTAATGCTTATAGGAAATCCACTTTAAAACACGACTATAGCTTCCATACCATATCACTCATTCACTGTAATGGAACACTTCCAACAAGTGCAAAAAAGGGACATACTTTAATAATGATCAAGTATACTCTTAGATTAGCAAGCTGATTTTTTTTTTTTGTTGTTTTTACTTTTTGATTACCAAAAATCTGTTTCAAAACCTGAAATAACTATCAAGTGCAACATTAGCCTTCTCCCATTTATTTCAGAAGTTCTTGCTTCATGGACAGTAATTTGGCACACTCTTTATGCTGGAAAGCAGAGAGTTCATTTTCATTGCTCTACTGAACAGGAACAAGAAAGCAAAGCAGGGGAAAACTATCATTTTGAATATGATTATCACTGTAAATAGAAGCTCAAAATTTAAAGACGAATTTAAGTGAATATTTTAGTTCTCCTTCATAACTAAGGAATATCTTGCCTACCACATGGCTACAATTGAAGTATTCCCCAACTGAGAGTAAAGCTTCCAAAATGCAGTCTGAGTTCACATCTGGCTAATCAATTTTTAATCCATTCTCAGAGAGACAGACTGTCACTATCAAAATTAACGAACCAATAGTTCAGACACAGGATGTGGCTTACAAGTGTTTCCAGGAATTAGTTTTTGTATTAAGATTTACCTTCAAGACTGTTTGATGTAGAATTCTCTAGGTTTACAATACAGATACCCTAAAAGGGAAAAACCTCTGAAAAGAACTTCTCGAGTAAGAAAATAACAGCAAAAAAAAAATCTACTATTTTTTGAGAGATTAATTTAGGCATTTATTCTTTGCAGGCATTTAGACAAGTTACCCCTGCCTCCTCCAAAGACACTGGAAATGAAAGCACCTGGAAACAAGTAATCTGAAGTTTCTCTGAAGCACACCCAGTTCTTAACTTACACCTTAAATCCTTCATAATTTCAGAAAGTTCCTTTTTTAAAGAAACTTTTAGATAGCGTGTTATTCACCACTGCTTTCTGAGGCCCCGTACCAGCAAGACCAGCACTACTGGGTAGACCTCGGAAAATCGTAAATGAGAATCTCCAGATGCAGGATCCGAAACAGCATAGTTTTGAATGAGCAAGACAGAAGAATCATCTCATTTCTGGTATATCTAACCCTTGAAAATGTGAGAGGCAGTAAAAATAGACAAGAGAAGTAAAAACTACCAATATTTCTTAGGTAGTTATTTATAGAAGCTGCTAATTAAAAGAAATAAACCCATGAAACATCTCATGGGGAGGGGAAGGGAGAAAACTGGATTCTCTGCAACACTTGACAACACCTTTTCCCTTCTCCTCCCAGGTATGTAAGAACTGCTCATGCTAAAGGACAGGTATGTGAAGACTGAAAGGTAATGAAAACCGCACAAGGAGGCAAGGTTCAGCATGGCCATGAACAGCAGTAAAGCGTGACTTACTAATGAAGACACTTACCTTTCTGTAAAACAGCGCCAAGGATCCCGTTTTCTTTGGTTTGCTTGCTGATGACAGATGCACTTCTTGTGCTTGATTCACCTGAGGGTGGCAGGGAGCCTGAGCCTCCATTTTACATGGCTGACCTAAATTCATTGAAATAGGTATCAATGTGATCCCACCCATTTCATTTGCAATACCTGCGGAGGATATACACATCCAGAAATAAACCATTTGCTCTCCTCATGCTGCGGAGTTAAATTGCAAATCATAAATTCATTCACAAACATTTCATACTACAGACATCTTATTCTTCTGTACTGGATGCTAAAAAGACTCTTTGTCCCTCAGAGTCTTCAGAAATGATAAAAAAAGTACATTTCTGGTAACGCTTAATGGAAGAACATGAATGTGAACGATTATTTCTACAACCAGCTAAAAGTACAAAGTTTACAAGAAATCACAATTTCTGTATTCAGTGTTCCACTCTTAGGGGAGGTGGGCAGCACTCCCTTTCTTTTTTTTGTATTATTCTGCAAACCTGACAGCACATTGTATACCATCCTCATTAGTTTCCTCAGCAAATTCTCTTGCTGTATATCTCCTTAAACATGAAAAGTGATTTTTTACTTTTCATCTTTATCTATAGACCCAGTTTTTAAATTAAAAAAGGCTACAAAACTCATTTCTCATGTATCATTTTCAGAAATATTCAAGCATCACCCATCTTCAACAAAACAAAAATCCCTCACTATTTTGCTAACATTAATACGTAGCCCTTATCCAGAAATTCCAGAGCATTTTAAGATTGTAATAGATCAAAGTTAAGACAAAGAGCAGGAAATAATTATTGGAGCTGAGAACCAAAGCATCGCTTAACCTGTGGTGAGGTATAACCGGAAGAAGCAAAAACTCCACAACTTTGTTTGCAAGGAATAATCCTCAGGATGCTTGTCAGATATCAGATATCTCCACTGAAGGAGATGTCAGTGTAAGCATAAGCTTTTTTTTTTTTTT
>VZTL01014863.1:0-11963 GCA_013400535.1 Scopus umbretta
TTGAGGTGCGGCAATTTTATCATTTTATAATTTATGATTATGATAAAAGTTATGACCTGCAAAACCTCAATCATCTCAGAATTTTTTGTTTTAAATTCTCTTTATACACAACAGTTAACAAAATTGCAAAAGAAATGCAATAATGTTTCCCATGGTCACTTAGAAAATACAAACAGCTTATTGGAGATGCTTACTTGTATGCCTGTAAGAACATGTATCATACACACAAAGCAATCCACATTCTCAATTGCAGCCTCTGAGGGTGCAAAGAGGTTGATACAAAGGTAAAAGAATATCATTAGACACTACATGAGTGCAAAAAGACCTTAGCACAACAGTCAAAGCCTATTTGTGTGCAACTGTGTGCACACACATGTACACTCGAACATTTACTTCAACGAAGTCATGAATCGTATGAGACACCAGTCTATAATACCCATAATTCAGTAAAGCACAAAGATATTTCCCAAGCGAACAGTTACATCGCACCCACTGCAAAGAAAAATGTTCTAAGAAATTAGAAGATTATCCTTCATTTCTGCAATCATATTACAAGTTTCAAATTAATCATATGGGCTTTATCTCAGTCTTTGACACTGCTGTAGCTGAGAAATAACACACGACTCATGGTATGCTACAGCAAAGCAGCTAGGAGAGTCCACTTTGGACAGCCATTGGTAAAACATTCATAAACTTTACTGCTACTGGAAATAGGGGCAAATGTTTTCAGGGATGTAATAAGATAGATTAGAAGAAAATTTTTGAATTTAAAATAATACTGTTATGTGAAAGTCTTTTATGGCCACTGGAAATGATAAATGGGGTATTGATTTGTCCTTTGCCAGCCCCTGATGGCAGAAAGGACCGGTTGCCACTGCCTTTGTGCACATTTTGTGGAGAAATGGCTAATCCCCGTCCTTCAGGAACAGAAACTCTCATGGAGTGGCTTCACCGAAAGTCTGTATATGCAGATATTTTGGCAAAGATAAAATGAATACAAGTTATGGGTCACTAAACCACTACTGCAACTAATGCAAGTAAGCAACAGTACTGCCTAAGCAACCTCTTTAATTCCCAATACTGTAGCTAAGTAATAACCTTGCTGAGCCCCTTAGTAATGCTTTGAGACTGCAATAAGCAATTCCCAACTTGTCTTGGCAAAAGAGAAACACTTTACATTTTCAGGCCTTGTATGTTTTGGGAAAACATTTTTTCATTGCACTGTTTCCCTCCACACATTTGATTTTATTTATTCTTTTGATTAGCACCTACCCTGGCATTTTGCCACTGCCTGAAGTAACAAAACGTGACTGCATTTAGAAAGCGAGCAGAGTGGCTGTTTTATCATTTGGGGAAGGCAGCATGCTTAGCAGATCTCCTGTACTCCTAGGAACATCTCTTGTTCTGCTTGGTACTTAACCGGGTGCACTTGTGAGTGACGCCTAAATTAAGTGTTCCCTAAACCATCCTCCTCTCCCAAGTCAACAAGCTTCGTACAGACTTAGTGCAGTCCTTGTCCTCATATCTCTGCTCATCAGGGTAGCTGCAACTAGGGTAGATGAATTCCTGTAGCCAGCTAAAGGAGCGGTGCTAACACCTTCCCCCAAGGACCTCCTAGTCTGCAGCTAGGTTCCTACCGCAGGCTGCTGGCAGGGCTTGCACAGAGATGTTCATCTCCCAGCTGCCCTGGCCTTGCTCGGAAGTCCCACCCTAACTAGATCTGGCCAATTTGTGAGCTGTGCCAAGTGGCTTCAGGTTGGAGTGGTAGTTGTGGGAGGAGCTGGCCTGTCATGTGCTGTTTGTTTCAAGGCGGATTTTCAACAGCTCCTTGAGTTGTGCTGTCAAGAACTATGGGAGACAGTATATATTTTATGAAAAGGAATATGCTAGACCTAGAATACATAACTGTGTCCTAAAACAACCTTTTGCCAGATTCCAATAGCATCCAGTTTGCCATTATGCTCCAGATTCTTTGCAAAGTTTTGAAATGCAAAATGGCTATAAATTCATTTTAAATGGCAATATAATCTGTAGTTATCAATGTTTCTTCCTCACCAGGTCAATGAATATGGCTTTTCCATTTTTTGGCTTAATAGAAATATTTGCCAGTGTTAATTCCAGGGTTTTTCTTCTCATGTTTGCTGAGAACAAGAAATTTCTTTTGAAAGGAAGAGAGCAAGAAGGAAGGGAAACAGATTGGCTTTACAGCATTATGTTAGCAAATGCCACCGGATTACTGGCTGGCATTTAATGAACTCTTTCACAGAGAAACCTGTAGTGCTGTCAGAGTTTTGCCACTAACTAGGAATGTTGTTATGGGTACACACACATGAAACCCAGCAGGGGACAAGTTTCAAGGGTGTACAGAAGGAAAGAAGGAAAGGAAAACAAGTTCCACCTCTATTATTGATTGCCTGTAGCAAAAAAAAAAACCTTATGAGCTTGATATGTAAATATCTTATATATAACATACTGTTTTAACTTCTCTTTTGGTAGATTTCTAATGACCATTTCTTTATCATTCACTTCAGCAATATGTAACAGATTTCTTGCTACAGCTATTTCTTTCTCCAGCATGTTCAGCCTCATCTCACTCAAGCAAATTGTACTGATAGGACAGATGTCTTTGGCTTTCCAGAGAGTATTAACACAGACTGTTAACTTGTCAATAGGATTTGACTCTCCCTTAAGGCTGCTTTACATGTCACTGAAGACAGAAAGAGCCTTCGTGTTGCTAAGCTAACCACCCAGATCTTCCTCCTGGGTGCAGGGATTCCCCGACTCCATCAGACCCTCTTGGTCAGGAAGGTAGTTGGGATAGTGACAGAGCAGTGGGGCTGGGCTATCCAAGGCTTGCAAAGCAGAGCAGCTCTCCTGCAAGGTCCCTGATCAGGCTGGTACCGTTTCAACAGGTGTCCTGTGCACAACATGGCAATATCTACCAAGCAGCGCAAAGGCGACCATGGCTTCACTTCCTTCTCTTACAGAGCATTGACGCCTATGCACAATATAGTTAGGCATAGTGCCTGCAGCTCCTACGGAACTGGATGTAAATCTTGATGGAGACAGAGCAAGAAAAGTGCCTCTGGCTTTATCTTACCCCTTCTTTTAACAATTGGTGGGGGGGAGCGAGGAACATAATCAAGCCATGATAATGACACTTTGGAGCTTAAGTTTTACAAGGTGATGGTAAAGCCACAAATTCCTACTGACTGCAGGAAAAGACTGAGGTACCACGTAGACCTCAGACATTCCCAGAGGGTCAAACCAGAGCAGACTCTGTCAAAGGCTCTGCCCTCCCATCTGCTCCCAAAAGAAATCAATCATTCTGGTGGCAGAACAAATTGTAAATTGTGGCTTACTTTATACTGGAGGTGGCAGCTGTACTACACTTGAAATTGTTTCTCCAGAAGAGTGTTTGCACCACCAGCCCTCTTCTCTGAGCATCCTGCAATGCAGCCAAAAAGGGTGACCCTGGCTCTGCAGGATCCTTGCTAACAGATGGGACAAGTCAGCACACCCATGGAGCACAACTGCCAGGCATCATGGCCTAACTCCTGTGCCTTGGTTACCCTCAACAGAGTATGGTTGCAGTTATTTTCTTTCAAATGTTAACCTGCTGAAATAGCATGTTGTGTATTCTGAAAACTATATTAAACCTTTAGGATTTTCCCTTTAAAAGCAAACAAATGCAACACTCTGACCTTAATGTTTACATGTAATTATTGCAGAGGTTCAACAACAGAAGGTCAATGCAACTCCTACTAATTTCTGCTTTTTTTGTTTTTCCCCAGATCATGAAAACTAAGATTTAAATTTCTTCACTAATAGACAGTTCTTCCCCATGAGGTGTTATCTGACATGGAAAATATTTAGCTGCAATAATATCAACTCTGCCACTAGCTGTGAGTGGCACCATTTTAAGAATAATCCACTGAAACCTCAGGATTTCAATAGTGCATCTTAAATAGGAAAACTCCACAGCAGTTCTTGGGGAAGGCTTGCCTTTTTATGCCCAGTTTTTGCTAAGTGAGAATTATTCAGAAAATTATATAATCTCTAAATGCTTTTTGAGATTCAGATTTTTAGCAGAAATTCAATACATTTTCCTTACATTTAGTAAGATAGTCAAAGTATTTTTGTTTGCAGAAGTACCGAGAGATATTTTTGAGAGAAAACAAAGAACATTAGAGGGACAAAGATATTTAAGTTGTGTAAGATGTGAGGACAGAATACATTCCATGTATTAAAATCTGTCAGTTGTTTAGATACCAAAGTCAAGTGTAATATATGCCTCAAATGTTTCTTTAACAAAGCTCTCGAAATAACATAGTGGTGGTGATGTGCTGTGAACAGGGTTTGCAAGGCTGTTTCAGCATATACCTATGGTGAGACTGGCTAGGAAAGGACATTTTTTCATCTTCACTCTTTCTCTCAGTTACGTAACCCATAGCAAGAATAAGAGAAAGAGATTTCTTTCTCCTAGTCCTTTGAAAGACCAAGGAACATTGCAGAAAGTTTGCATCAGCAAAACTATTGCAGAGCTGTGCTGTTCATGATTGAACTGAATTTTAAAATCTCCCAGATGTGTCACTAATGTGACAGCAACAAATTTCACCCAATTTAGCACTCCACTGTCTTAGCCATGCATTTATAGATAAGTTTCATAACAAAGTAGCATACAGTTGCACATCAGGTGCAACGACCCTTTCCAAATCTGTAATTTGTTCCAACCCCAGTGGCTGATATGTGATCAGGTATAAACACCTTCGCAAACTGGTGAACATATTTGTGGCAGTTCAAACAGGGGAAGGGGAGGGCAGGAAGATTATTTTTTTTTTAAATTTAAATACCAAGTGTCAAAATGTAAATTGACACTACAGTAATATAGAATTAATCCTGTATTAGGGGCTGCTTCTCTTACTACTTGCTCTTTGCCATCTTCTCTGTATCCTGGTATTTGATGCTTCTACTCCTCAGACTGAGCCTTGCATGTTAATGAGAAAATGTCTCATAACTTCTGATTTCGAAAAGGATCTTGGGCTTTCAGCAAAGCAACATTGGTATTTTTTTGGTTTTGTTTTCTTTGTATTTGTTACCTCCAGAGAAATAAAAGCATCCCAGATTTTATAGATTAACCTCAAACTGAGTTAAGTTGAAACAAGTTAAAGTGAAATATCAGATTGACTCCAATACAATAAAGGTTCACACCCTTTATTTTGAAAGTTGGAAAAAAAATTTATAAAAAGATAAATATCGACATTAAGACATGGGAATATACCTGAAACCAAGTACCCTTCCCAGCTGTCACTTAGGATTTTCTCCTAAGGCACAACCCTGCTCATGGAGTCAAGGTATTACTATTGCAGCAGGCCACCCCAAGCGCTGCCTTTCAGGATCAATCCTCTCTCCCGCCTACCCTCTCCTGAAGGAAGGATGCTTACCCATATCTGACAGACAAAGGCATTCTGGTTTCAAGGGAAAAACAATGCCGTCTCAAAATATGTCTTAAAAGCCTACTTATTCTCTCCTAATTTTGGGAGCTTCATGACAATGTAGCCTTCATTGAGCTACTTGCTGACTGTGAAAATGCTCATGCAGATCCTTCTGCTTGTATGAGAGGGAGTGATATGTAAACACAGTCTGTGAGTTCTTGCTTGTCTCACCCAGGCATACTCCCTCTCTCATGGAAAGCAGCTGAATTACATCTAAAAGTTTACACTGCAAAATTTTGCAACATGTACCACTGAAGTCTACTTACATGCTACAGTTTAATTTGATCTTTGACGAATTTATTTTAGAGGACATAACATGACAGGTTGTCACCATCCTGCCCTCACAACCACTATACCTACATGCATATGCTGCAAAACAGGGGGGGGGTGAAGAAAAAAAAAAAAAAAAACCACCAACAAAATAACGGCAACCTGTAGAACTCTCCTGCAATGTCACACTATTCTCAACAGTTTGAAAATTAGCATATTCAAAAAAATTTAGATATACAGAGACTGAGACTCTTTCATATGAAAGAGGTGATAATTGTTCCCTGCAGAAATATTCTGAGGCAACTTTGCCATATCAGAAATACCCTTGTGTGGTTAAAGTCCTGGACAGGAGATCTCAGGCAGTCTGCACTGACTCCACCACGTGCTCCCAGGACAATTCACAATCCCTGTATACCCCGCTTTCTTCTCTACAGAACTAATAAGGAAACTTCTTTTTAGCCCATCCTTTGTGCTATCTACTTAGACTTTAAGATCTTCAAAGCAGACTTCCTTATCAAATATTTTCTAGTGTCTAGTGCAGTAGACTTCAAATTTCTGTTAGGGCACTCAGAAGCTTCTATAATACAGATAATAAAACTACTTTCCATGTCATTGCCTGCAGTATTAAAAAGGAATTCTAGGATTTGTATGGATTATTTTCTATCCCACCAAAATCAAATAAGCATGGAGGAGAATAAAAAGGTACAGACAAGTTTGCATATCTTTTAAATGCCTGATCATTTCATTTTGAATATCAAGATGGTAAGTCTTCCTCCTGCAGGAGGAAAAGGAGCTTTACATATATTCCAGAAATTCATATGCAACTTGATACAGAGCAATAAAGCAGCCAGAGAAGGGCACTGTGCTACGCAGGGTTTGCACTTCTTTAGACCAAAGATGCAGTATCAGGCTGAGCCAAGGACACAATTTAGCCTTATTACTAGAGAAGGTATTCCTGTGGCTGAAATTATTTCAGAATAGGAGACTCAGCACCCTTTCTCCAGTTCACTTCAAGTTTCATATTTTACCTTGGAAATATTAATAAAAGTCACATTTTCAAAAGGAGTCCAAAACTTGCACGCACATCTTTGAACCACCTGGAGGCTGACTTTCAGAAATACCGAGAGGTTGCCATTCCAAACAGGTCTGAAGGGCTGGCAGGCCAGCGGGTCTCCAAGGACCGCTTCTGGCAACAGACAAATGGCCAGGCAGCCTCAAGGGGCCAGAATCTCTGCTGCAGCTGCATCTGTGCTAGGTTATTACTGACAGCCAGGATTTATGATTACCTGGGGTCAGTGAAAGGCAGATCCACAGGACTAGGCCTTAAGAATATAGTGTAAGAAGTTTGCCTTGTGTAAGTGCCTAAGCCAGCTGTCCCAGCAACTGCGCCATCAGACTGTGCAAGTCAATCCACCTGCTCATAGCTGCCGAGGTACACAGAGGCTCCCTACTCAGAGAGGAAAGATGAGCAAGATGCTACAGCCAGGTATTAATAGTATATGTTGGGTATGACAGTTTCCAGACAACTGCCCTCCTGAGTGAAATTTAAAATTAGGTCTTTAAGCTTCCTATACAATACCTGGGATTTTTAGGAACTCAAGACAGTTTCAGGGGAAGTTTTGAGGACAAAGGTACACATTAAATCCCAATGTTCTCCAGGAAAATCGGCACATAAATCCTTCTCTATTCAGGAATCAAAATCCTAAGTACCCTCTTGGTACTAAAACCTAAGATACATAGTTTGAGGATAGAGCAGGCACCGCCTAGGGCAGGTCTGGCTTCAGTTCCTTTCTCTGAAGGGATTCAAATGAATTCTCATGAGAAATCCTTTTCAAACCAGAAACTATCTTGGTTGAGGCACTCTCAAACTTGCACTTAAGACTGAATTAAACTAGAAGGTAAGCTAGAAAGAATAACCATGACTGTAGCTCACGGGCTAGGTACTTTCAAACCTTAAGTCCTGGATTCTGTTACCCACCCTAACTGCTTCATAAAAAGTGCCCTCAGAATGGAAATCAGGACTTGCAAACAAGTTTCTTACCCGGTAGACGACAGAGTCACTCTTGCTCTTAGACTTGAAAAAGATTAGCTGAGCCAGAGATAAAGAACTAAAACACACTGAAACACCTTCACTGCCATACACTGGTAACACTGGTCCTACTTCGTAGAAGAGGTGAGGTGTGGAATTTAATTCCTTTTTGTACACTTCCCAGCATACACATGGCAGAAGAAGTAATCCAACATTTATCCCCTGCATGTTAAACTGTTCTTGGAACCACTGGACAGCTGTATAAAAAGGCAGCAGGTTACTCTTTCTCTGGTTTGGAAAGAAAGAAGCAACTGGAGCAGGTCTGATGGACTGAACCGACTAGAAGACATAGCAGAAAAGCTGGCATAGTTTGTATTTCTCATCTGAATTTAATAATGAATCAGGCACTGAACTGCTCGGTCCTGCCAAGGCAGTTGTAACATTTGGTACGTACCAAAGCAAAAGTATATGGTTAGAGAGTTGGACAGGAACATAAGGATTGCCTTTTGTGAACTTGTATTTAAATATCTAAATTTCCATGGAAAAAAAAAAAAAAATCTGAATTGCCCCAAAGTTGCAGCTGTTTCTCAAACTCCAACAGTAACTCAGTGTTCCGATACCCAGCTAAAAATTAATTAATTAACCAACTTGCCTTAATAAAACCAAAACAATACTTCCTGATCTCAGTTAATCTACAATAAAAACTAGGTGATTGCAAAGGACTCTGACGTTGTTTGCTACAAAAGGTATGGCCTTGACCCTGCAAAACTCCAAGAACAGAAGTAACTGTTATAAAGACAAAAGTGAAGCGTCACAGTGAGTATGAAGTTAAGCATATGACCCTCTGACTGCTTCTGCATAAAATTCTATTTTCTTTAAACAAGATTAAAAGTTGCCAGTGCACAGATAAATGTCTTGTGTGTGGCTGGGAACAAAAGGGACCAACTCTGAAAATGTAATAAGGAAAATAAAACAAAACACAAAAGAAACACTGAAACCCCGAACACTCAGTATCTAGTGTTTGATAAGTGTCCTCCTAGTGGAAGATCTCAAACCACTTGTCTTCACACCTCATTTCTTAACCACCAAAACTCAGTTTCTAAACAGAAATTGTTCAAATTTTAGGATGAAAGTTGATTTCTAATGTCTAAATACTTTCTATCATGTCCAGCCCAAACAATTCTCTTTTTTTGCCCCACCAGTGCCACTAATCTTGGAAATCCAACAAAAAGGTAACATTTCCCCTAAGATACTACTCCTTGTGTACACATGACAGTTTCCTACTTTTTTGCAAAAAAAGGTTTAAGAAAAAATGTACAAGCAATACTGAAACATGTCTAAATTATTCATTTATGAGCAAGGAACTCCATTCTGACTTTAACACATTAAAACCTATCCCTCCAGTCCAAACAGGACACATTATGAAGCAATAAAACTCTGCCAACAGATTTAGAGACATTGGTATCAAGACGCTGATAACAGCTCATACAGTATTAAATAAAAATATTACATTTATCAGCAAGATTTCCTGAATAATAACAGCTGACACTTTAGCACCAGGTCTGCTAACACAACCTTCAACTTACTGCATTACTTTCAGATTGGTACTTTGCACATAATTGTATAAGGAGCCTCCTATAAAAAGTTACTTCACCGAAGCATTCTGCAACATTGTACTTGAAAGCAACTATTTCATCATCATTGGAAAAAGCAATCTTTTTCCATACACACCTTTTTTTTTTTTTTAAAAAGAAAGAATTGACTACTTATTTCAGATATAATGCCTTTGAGCTCTGTCTCACACGTCTTTATGGAAGTAAAGCATGTACTAAAATGTAGGCATGTCCTGGAGTGCTTTACTAAATACGATCAGTATCAGAAACCAGTGATGTGTGTAGATCCAGTTAAAACACTAACAGAATATGCTGACATCTTAACAAACCTTGTTCCAATCTCACTCATTAATCACTACTGTGTGGATGGTTCCAGTTGAGTGGACCGGTCTCTTGTTAATGATATGTAACAAGTGCTTCTGGCTTTGTAAAGCTCATCACAAATAATATACTTCAAAGTATTGTGGAATTCTTATACCCTGAGGAATCTTTGCTCTGTGATAACTTACCTTTTAATAATCTTTAGCATTGATCTTGATCTACTCATGATGAGACAGAAACTGACAGAGTCCTTGAAGACTGAAGGGATGTATTTTAAAACAAGCTAACATGTTTCATCGCTATAAATAATGTATGCTTTTAAAATGCTCATTTATTTATTTATTTTTAAGAGAAAATGCCAGTTTGGATGTAATGCATTTTCTTATCTCGTGGCTTTCACTTTTGTGACCTTTTCAATTATTTCGTATAATATTTGGGAAGAAACAGAGACGTTCACAGTACATGTGGTAAAACACATGTAAGCAGAAACTTTGCCATTCACAGAAACATCGTTCCGAAGGTATGAGGACCATGTTAGATACTTTACAGATGTACACATACAATTTTGGCTGTTCTTACTGAGTGAACTGAATGTTTACTGTAATCGCCTGTTTTTTCTGTGAAACGATGTTACTATAAAGTTTTGTAAAGAAATTTCTCTGCTCTAGTCAATAGATTATAAATTATAAACATCTCTATAATGATGTACTTGATTATTATCATTTCAGTTACAGTCAGCTGGTACAATATAATGTATCGTGTGTGATGAGCATGGTTCAAACCTCATTTAATTGACTTAAAGACTATGACTTTAAAAGACCGAGTCAGGCCCAAGGATGGGTAATGATGCACTTTAATGAGCATGAACCGCATCTGGTTTCAGCCACAGGAACTTTAACTAAGGTAGGAATCAGGAGCATATTTGCTTTCTCTCATTGGGGTTTTTTTTCTTGACACCTTCAGCATCGCAGGTTCTGGGAGAATACTACTCTGATAGAAGCTTTACAAATAAATAAAATGAAACAGAACAACTGGCTCCTTGAGCAATGAAGTTAATACGCAGCCTTATTTCCTACAGGTTTGTATCTTGTACTTGACAGGAGCGCTGACTGAAGCTGCTTCTGTGGAGAATTTATAAAGGCTTACACTCCCGTCATCCACACTCCCTGGCTCTAAGAGCATCTGAGAGCAGGTACGGCTTCTTTCCCACTGCAGCACCACTGAGGGGACACCTCTAGGATCCTCACCTTTACCTGGATGTTTGTAAAACTTTAGGAACGGGTTACGCTTGGGATCCTTCCCTGCTACGACATCTGGCCAAAACGAGCCAAAGTGGGGGAAACAGGCAAGCACAGGGGGTCACACAGACCCACTTCCCTTAAGAAACTTTTAAAAAAGGCCCAGGCCAACCTGCTGAAAAGGAAAGCTATCCCGAAAAGATTAAAAGGGGACCAAAAGCCCTCAGCTGCTCCAGCAGAGACCTTGTGCCGGTGTTACGGTTGTACATCATGTGTTCCCATTTCAGTCACCACGTTCGCATCTTACACAAGATTTCCTCCCTCCCCTCCCTGCCGTGCGAAAGACCCGCAAACAACAACAGGGGGAACCAGCACCCTGGCAAAAACGGTGGCGCGTGGGCCAAAGCCAGAAAGATTACTTGCTCTTTCCAGTTGGCAGCGTCTTTTCCAGCAATGTCACATAAAACATGTTCAGTCTCCTATATTGTCTTATAAAGTACATTGTGCCCAGGCGTTCGTATTGGCTCCTTCTTCTCTTTTCTTGTTTGAAGTCGTGAGAAAGAGAAGGCGCTAGGGACTTTGCTTGTTAAGAGAACACTTCCAAGGCTTGCAGGGAACCCTTTCCAGTGAGCCCCTGTATCACACTCGCGCACTGAGCCAATGCTAACCACCCGAAAAGCCAAACAGAAGGAATCCCTGCTCTGAGAGCATTTCCCCTCTGCTTCCCCCCCCACACACCCCGCCCTGTTCTCACAGCTTACAGTAAAATAACAGATTGACTAGTTAAGCAATTTACCAAAGGTTGCTCAAATTATGTCATAAACTCATCCGTCTGGCTCTGGCGAGGGTTTATGACACCTGACGGACAGAGCCCATTCCCGGTGCTAAAACCCCAGCAACAGCAGCAACAACAAAAACGCGAGGTCCCATCGTTCGGCAGCGAGCGAGGCTCCCCCCGCCCTCCCCGCAGGCCCTCCCCGAGCTCCCCGGCGCCCCA
>VZTL01014881.1:0-11148 GCA_013400535.1 Scopus umbretta
GTATTGGGACAGGATTTGAAAGTGAACAGAACTAAAACAACATTTGACAAAGAACTGAGCATTAGCAATGCACAAAACAGAAATAACTGTCCAGAAAAGCAGGTGGGCCAGGAAAACAACTCCTTTGTTATCTGTGTTCCAGAATTACAGGAATTCAGCCGCAATTTCTAAGAATACAAATCCATAATATCTAACAACTCAGTATGTATCACTGGCACTCAAACATCGTAACATACAAGTTAACAGAAGCTTACCCCATGAGGTTCCAAGAGGTGTTGGAACAACATAATCTAATACCATTACTTTCTTTCCCAAAGCAGCAGCTTCCTATGAGAGATGGAGAAACAAGTCAGCATTACTGAACTTTTGCCTGACCAAGAAAGCCTGTCTGCTCATTTACTATCACGATATACTTAGCACTAATAGAAGGCTCTTTTGCTTGTTAGTCTCATCATATATGGCTCTTCTACCTCCTTCACTAGACAAAAATTCAAATACCTCAATACCTATTACTTTCTTCCAAACTTTGAATGGATGCGTATGTTCAATGCCGCATCCATATCATCCTATGCTGTCAAAAGCCACAATCTGAAGAGGGTACAAGATGGGCTTATCAGCCTATGATCCTCTTCTATCTCACCCAAAGAAATATTTATGCTGTTATCTCTCCTCTTCTCTCAGGAGGGCAGGACTGGGCATGTTCATGAATAAAAAAGTGTCATTAATAAACTAGAGACAGTTCAATGGAGGACTACCAAGATGCTCAGGGGGCTGGAGCGCATGCCCTATGAGAAAGGTTAGGGAACTTGGCACATTCAGCCTGGACAAAAGGTGGATTTGGAGGGGACCCAACAGCAACTTTCCAACAACTACGAGGAGGTCATTAAGATGACTGCACCAGGCTCTTCACACTGGCAAGTAGTGGAGGGACAAAAGACAATGGCCGTAAGTTGAAACAGGAGAGTTTCAGACTAGATATAAGGAACTTTCACACCGTGAGGATGCTCAAGCAGTGAAACGGGTTTCCCAGAAAGGCCGTGCCATCTCCACCCCTGGCTACTTTCAAGACCCTGCATAATCTTGTTTGACCTCACCGTCGACCCTGCTTGGAGCAGGAGCTTATACTAGACATCCTCCTAATGTCCATTCCCACCTGAATAATACTGTGATATTCTGTTCAAGGAATTACGAGGCACTTGACTGAAGCTACCCATTGTTTGATCTTTCAAGGGCTTGGATGAAACCTTTGGGTACCTCAAATCTGTTTAAGAACTCCTGCACAGTTACTGCAGTCCCGGCTCAAACAAGGTTTAGAGTTACTCTATCTTGTTCTGTGAATACCTGACCTCTCCCACTCTGAACAGTCTGGTAATTATCACCAAGTTTATAACTCATATCCCAAAGGGCACTGTGAGGAAAGATCTGGAGCATTCTGAAAATGCCCAGTTGAAGAATTCAATTGTCACCTCTCCTGCCTGCCTTGTATTTTTCTAGTGAAAGTTGCATGCTTAACTGTATTGTTGTACAGCAATTGCCAAGGCTGTCAAGAATAACATTACCATGCCCAAACCATAAGCTGACAGTTAGGATATCTGGCTGAGAGGTGGGAAATGTGTGTTCAAATCCCTCAGGTAGAAGAGAAAGCCAAATCCACACCTTGGGTCCTGAGGCACTCTAAACCTAACTGTGTAAGAGGTACACAATCTCTATTACCACTTCTGAAAAAGCAGCTAGAAAGAGAACTACAGAGTGAACCAGTTCCTTGAGAGAACAACTGAAAGCACTTCATTTTGGATGACTGGTGATGCAGAATCCTAAATAGTCAAAAGTGTAGCCTTTAAGTCTTCCAGATTACTGTTTGGAAGTGTTAAAGTGCCTGTGTACTATACACGAAGAGGAAATACTTAGAAAACTTTTGGTTCCACCCTCAGCCAGGAACCTAAACCCTATTATTAGTATTGCAACCTGAATATGCATTGGGTAGAAACTGGTCCACAGAGACCATGATCTCCTGAGTGAGCACATTACTAGACCACTACTGATTCATTAATTAACAAGTTGAACAGTATTAATCATCAAAATATAGACTGTTTTATACTATATTGATTAGAAAGACTAACTTTTGAAGAAGTTTCATATACAACCTATTTAATGCAATTTTCCCCATCATACCTTGGAACACGCAAGTCCACCCGAGCCACCACCAATAATAATGAGGTCATAATCATAGGGTTCTGTGTCTTTGCTGTCCCCAAGAAGTTTCTGCAGTGATCCACTGTGATAAGCCTGAAGGGAGGGGGAGGTGGGAAATCAAATTACCACACACGTTTCTGAACAAACAAAAACTGAATGACATTGCCTTCTCTGACATAGATCACCCAGTCTAATGTGTCACACAATTTAATTACGATCAAACAGCAAACTCGCTCAGTAGTCTTGTCTACTTCCAGCTGATATTTAAGGAAAAGTTACCTGGTAAGTTGAATCACAGCCGCCTATGTGAGTTCCATTCACAAATACATTAGGCACTGTCCTCTGATTAGTTAGCTCTGCTAACACTTGCTGAATACTGGGTCCATCAGCTAAGAATAAGAGAGAAGGGAGTTTTAAAAACAACCTGAAGCATTAAAGGTTTGGACTGCAATATACTGCAGGCCTGCCAAGAAAACAACTCTATTATAAGCATCATATTTGTAGACTTCCTGAATGTAAGCAAGTTTTCAGAAACTACTACTCAAAAGAGCATGTTTAAATACCAAGGATAAATTGGTGCTTCAAGCCATAATTCTACAGACTGGAGTAAAGTTGAGGTAATAGAGTTTAGTCCCTGTATTTCCTGGATTCCTATCAGTCTCTTCCTGACAGTGTCACACTTGGTACTACACAAAAATTCTTTTCCAGATATCACGGGAAATCATACAGACAGCTTTTCTTTCATGAGAACTGTCTGATTTTGGAGTACGTTCTAAGTGCACATAGTTTTGCCCAGCAGCTTTGTATTATAAGAATATGGGGATGGGAAGCATGAACATGTTCTTCTACTTACCCTAAAGCTACCTTCAGACTTTTTCTACCCACCACACCGTCTTAAGCCTTCCAGTTTTAAGATTATTGTTGCCTGACCTGACATCTGAGTCATCAGCACCTACACACAGGCTCAATTTGGATCTCTCAGCAGTTGTCCAGCAGTAAGTGTTGGAATGAGAATTTACAGTAATCACTTTGACTAAAATCTTTTTACTCTAAGACCATACCTATTTAGTATCAATAATCAGAGCAACTGCAAGGGAAATACATTACTAATTACGAGTAATTCCAGAAAAAGAAAAAAGAGACTGTGCATTTCACTTTGCATATCTTGGGCTACAGTTAGTTCACAGTATCACATCTTTAATAAAAAGTAAAAATAAGTAAGAAGAAATGCTATGTATCTATAAATAAGTATGTTTTCCCCAAACACTGCTTAAGCACAAACACTTCAAAAAAGCATTAGAACTTTAAAAAAAAAGCATTGGAAACTAAGTTTTTTGCAGCAAAAAAAATTACGACAATACACATTCAACAGCTTGCCAACAGTGCAATTAAGAGTTTACTAAGACTTGTGTTAGAAACTACTTGTTCTTAAAACTACATTAAAAACTACATGCAGTATGGACATATATGCATAAGGCACTACACATGTACTAAAAACTAAAGCAGCTTGGGCTTTAAAAAAAGCCCTCAAACCAGCAACAGCCATGGTACTGGAGTTTACCCTTCCTTCCAATGACTCAGCAACTTTCCCTATGAAGGTCACCCGTACACCAAGTCAAACATTAACAATTCCTCAAAAGCCACAAAAGAACCTGAGGTAGGAGAAAAATACCACAGGCTTTTTTTCCAAAAGACAGAGCTCCTCAGAGAGAAATCAGGTGTCTCATCCTCTTAGCAGTTGATAATTTGTACAGAAAGAATCAAAGCCTTCAGTTACATTAAAAACACATCCTGTATTAAAATCTACATTGAAGACTAATTGATTTTATCTCTGAACATATTAAGATTTATTTTAATTGTTTTGTATATCGTCCAACTAGTTCAAGACAGCTTAGAGTCATGCACAGTCACCTACTTTTAGTTACAATAAGCAGCATGTGATAGATTTTCTTTCTTCTACTTACCAGTTACATCAAGTTCCAAAGCATAGTACTCCACACGCATAGAGCGGAAGAGTTCTTTCACCTACAACAGAAACAACGCCAGTGCAAAGTTTTCACAAGATCTGATACACAGCTCAGAGTAAAACTTGATTGTTGGACATACACAGGTAACTTTTAAGTCTCAGTTATTATTCTCTGAGGGCCTAGCTCTATATGCCTTTAGTAAAGTTTGGCACTACTACGTTTTGCATGTCCCTCACTTAAAGCCAGGTTAGTTAACAGCTTCCATATCACAGCAGTTTTCCAATACCTTAAGAAAAAGTTTCTATATACAGTTTGCTTAGCTGCAGACTTCCCCATCCCTGAGAGATACCAAAAGTCATCAGAATAACTGCCATATGAAAAAACATCAAGAAAAGAGATAAAGTAGCAGCCAGATTCCTTGATAGTACTAAGGAAAGACAGACAGGGGAGGGGAAAAAAAAAAAAAAAGGAGTAGAGGATAACATGCAAAACAAAACACTGTCAAGTAAACACACAATAAAAAAGTGTATTATAAAAAGCTGCAGAAAGGGTAATACTCTCCAAGAGTACTCAGCACTAAGACAGCTCATGCCTACCAGTCCTGCCTTCACTTTTTGGTTGCTGTACTTCAGACAAGTTATAGAACAAGCAGAGAATAAATTACTATAAAGAGTCACTGCATTGAGTTTAACATAAAGAAAAGATGGGGAAAGAAATAACTGTGTTTAAATAAATGACTACCTCAAGGAAGAAGAGAAATGGTGGTGGATGGAATAAGAACTAATGGTCTTGACTGCATCAAGAGATTGAGATTAGACTTAAGGGAAAGCTTTTCCTAATAGCAAGACACTGGAACATATTGCCTATGCAGATGACAATCTTCATCAGTGAGTGGCTTCAAAGTACATTTCAAAAGTGTTTGAACTACCACTTCTCCTACCCTGAGCCAGGGGACAATCCCAGGTGATCTCTTGAATTTTTTCCAGCTCTGATTGCTGGTTTGCTGTTTAACAACATCTGCCTCAGCCTCCAGAATCAGGCATGAGTGGTTTAACTTATTTTCCATTGTTTTACTAAATCAGTCATATCTTGTTTGTGAAATATTGAGACAGTTAATACCAGAATGTAACAGTTACATTTTTTAACCTTTTAAAATTGCTATTCTTCCCCATTAAGCAGGAGAAGCATTCTAAAGATGCTTGGTCATGAAAAGGCTGCTTTTCTCCTGCATTGCCATGAATAAACTCAGATATAGTATCACTGCAACATATCCTAAAAATATGGTTCATGCATCCAGAAGTCAGCAATAAAGTAAAAAGAAAGGGGAGGGGGAGAGATAACTGTATATACAAACCTAGCCTTAAAAAAAGGAAAAAACCATACTAAATGATGACCTGTGGAGATTCTCTCCAGCCTGGACAGAGTTCTGGGTGTTTTTCTAACATCAGTTCTGGATGGACAGAGCGTACCATTACCAGATTCAAATTTGACAACACTGTAAACTGAGATTATTTTTTTTTTTTAAACACGGTAACGCCTATCTCTAAAACTGGCAGTATTGAAATTGTGAACCGTCTTTCCAGTTGGACAATGACATACCTCACAGCAGAGGAGGTAGCATTACATCTGGCAATATTTACTCCTTTGAAATACAATTTGCAGACTTACTCGTGCAAATAGATATTGTAAGGCAATGGGTAAAATACTTTTAATCATAATGGTCTTGATGTGAAAACAGTTCTAGCAAGAAGCACTAAATGTCTGTGTGACTCATCATGCATGGAATCTGAACAAGGAAGCACACGAAGTTGCTGCCAATTCAGAAGAAATCTTTTACAAACAGCTTTCTGATGAACCTAAAATTTATTGACAGCACTTCACTAAGAGTAAGTTAAGTCACATCTAATAAGCTTAAAGATGTCAAACACATGACGAATAAAATGTTTTTAATGTTGTTGTGATCCATGCTGTTACTATGCCAAAGGCTGAGTATCCCAGTGCTTTCTACTGGAGTTTCAGCTTTAGGCAGACAAACATAAAGCTTTTGTATTCTGTACCAACTACATGGCAAGTTTCTTACCACATCATGTATCAACTGTAATATACAAAAATAAGCTCTGCTTGTATAACTGATTACATTAGTTCTACAATTACAGAATAATTTAAGTTGTAAGGGACCTTTGGAGGTCATCTAATCCAACTCCCTGCTCACAGCAGGGACAAATTAAGTTTGATCAAGTTGCTCAAGCACTGTCCACTCTAGTTCTGAATATCTGCAGGGACAGAGATACTATAACCTCTTTGGGCTGTTCTAATGCTTGACCATCCTCACAGCAAAGAATGTCCATTTTACCTCACTGGAGTATTTCTTGTTGCAGCTGCTATTTACTGGCCCTTGTCCTTTCACTCTGCAACTTTGAGAAGAGTCTGGTTGTCTTCCCATTTGGTAGCTGAAGACAGCAACTAAAAATCCCTCATTAGACAGTGTTGAACAAACTGAGCTCCTCCACACATGTAGTGCTGCAGTCCTGTAACCGTCTAGGTGGCCCTAAAAACTTTTGTCTAAACCCACCATTGCCTTCAGGCTTGCTTACTGGAGTGCCTATGACTACGAACTGAATGAAAGAGTAATGGCAGTGGAACTGTTGCAGACCTCCTGCTCTGCCAACTGTTGTTACAAAGCCCAAGCTGAATACCACAAAAAAAAAATAAATCTAAAAAGCAAAGCTTAAAGGGATTGCTACTATCAAGTGGTAAGCTAAGAATCTGGAGGGAAGTCACTAAATTTGCTACTTGGCTGCTGTTTCAGTTTGCAGCAAAGCAGCAGAGTAACAGGCAAGGTTTCATTAGTGTTTTGTTTTTAAAAAAAACTGCTAAAACATTGCAACAGCAGCTGTCAGGGAGGAGAACAGGGGGAGGACAGGACAGAGAACATTAGTAGAACAAGAAAGGATTACACTGAAGAAAGTGTGATTTAAGACAATGCATTTAGGCAACCCTTATTCTCTACTGAAGATATGGAGTAGAGAAAAAAATTCAGACAAATGTCAGCATCCTAATTAGAAGTAGCTATTGCACTTTATACTTATGAATAGATCATGCTTGTGTTGTGCTAATGAAACAGCAAGAAAGGAAAGTATATGATCAGAGTTACGAAATCTTCAATACAGGCATGAGATAATAGTCTATTTCAGTTTGGAAAAGAAAATGATTAGGAGGAGTAGAAAGATAATGTAGACTAATCATGAGCAATATCTAGATAAGGTGAACAGGAAATGATTTCTGAGAAATACTCACTGGAGCAAGCAGCAACAACTGCCTTTACCAGAAAATAATTCTGAAATGAAAAGGAAGTAAGCCTCCATACAATACATAAACTGGAGAACTTACTGCCACCTGACATTGTAAAAGCCAAAAAAAAAAGTTAAAAGGAGATCAAAAGAGTTATCAGACCAACTAATGAAAGAAACATCCACGGAAAACTTTTAACTCAATAAAACTAATACAAACTCAGGTCAAGAAATTCTTGAGCCACAGAGTGCTTGAAGCTTCAGTGGCATACTGGGAAATTTCCTTCCTTAAGCCCCAATCCTAGAAAAGGTAGTTTCTCCAACAAGTGTCTGGGACAGGTTGCACAGTCACAGACACAACCATTTACTTCCCTTCTGACCAATGCATTGGCCTCATTTATCTACTAAACCCTCCCAGTTTCCACAAAAAGAGAAAGAAACTAGAAAAATTTCCAGCTCTTACTAAATAGTAGATAACTACTCTGAAACTGAGAAATTGGTCTAACTTTAGAAAGCTCTTCCCGGAGTTGTTTTCTGTCACTAGGGTATCTAAGCAGATTTGAAGTAAGCTTCATACAGCAAAGTTCAGTAATAATGGTATGTTCTATACCTGCCATTTCACATATCAGCTAACACTCTATAGTAGCTACAGCTGAATTGACCAGAAAACCGTGTGGATACAGAGCATAATTGGTAATAGCATAACATACAACTAGAATAACTGCCAGCTTCTATGCAACCACAGTTGTTGCTCTTAAAATAATTTCAACATATCACAGTGTTCAGACTTGGAAATTTTTCATGCTAAAAATTATGTTCTCTTTATGCATTTCTATCTTAATATTAATCTTTTCAGGGTGGTAAGAAGTTAAAGAACAGTCAAGTTATGACAAAGAAGTCATTCTAACACCACCCTCTCTCCACTACTGCCTTGCTAAAGCAATTGAACAATAAATGGCATTTGCAGAAAAAGAACTGCACAATTGCCTGGTCATGCTGCTAGCTAAACTGAACAGAATCAACTACTTAATTCATTTAGAGAATTTATTTGCAGTGCTTTTCTGAAGGAAAGCACAATCTTAATTTTCTTCCAGCATGGTTACATCCACTTGAACTAAAGAATTCTTCCCACTCCCCAAACTGCATCCTTTTAGAGCATGAGTGTTCTCTGCACTAGTGCTAAACATCATCAGTTTTTCAATTAATCCTACCAAAAGCATATTGCTAACAACCATCCACAGTAAAAGACAGACACAGTGCACACTATTCATATCCATCTGTCTTTAAGAACTCAAAACCATGTGATTACAAGCTAAGTACCCAAGCTGTAACTACACTTCCAAATTATATCCACTTCATTAATTCTACAGACTAGATCAGCTAGCAAGAATGCTTCATTACCCATTGTTCCCCCATTCCTCTCACTATTTTCTAAGTCTCTGCTGGGCGGGGTTGTTAATACTCATACTGTTGCAGATATTTATCTGTTTTATCACTTGACGTCTCATGTGTGGCTTCCTTCTTCTAATTGTTCCTCTGCAACAGATATCTCTTCTACATGTTTTCTTCATTATATTACCCTTCTCTTCTGTTTCAAACAGGAAAGTACGCCAAGGAAATCTGCCTACTAGAGCAATCAGCTCTTCCTCCCACACCCCCCCCCCAAGTTTATCACCTGTTCCTTCACAAAGATTCACATAGGGTCTTTCAACTCTCCCTCCTAGAAAGGAGAGGGCCCTCCTACTCACAACACTCATTCTTCCCCTTTCCAAGACAATAAAGATAATATTCCTTGTATCTGATTGTTTCCCTGAAGCAAGTAATCCTGCCTAATGGAGAAGCTCGGAACAAATGCAAGAAATAATGTTAATCTAGAATTTAATTACTTGACTACAATCAAGTCTATTTTTCCCTTAAGCTCCTTGTGTTAGTCTAGTCCCATTGCAACACCAGAAACAGATGAAGGAAAAGGTTGCAAGGTTTAAAAAGCTACTCTGCTATTGTGTGATCTCAAAAACACTGGACTGAGTGCCACGCTATCAACACTTGAACAGTCACAACTAAGTATCTCTCAATGGACAGCACTGAAGTCCTCAACAAAGGATTTCTCCTCAACAGAAGATAACATTTTTGTCAACTGGACTAGACTTGAACTCCAACTCCATCATTACTTCATTTGCTAAAACTTCCATTGAGTAAGTTGATAAATAAGCAAATTTTAGAAGGATTTGAGCTGCCTACTATACTATCTTTCTGCCAAAACATTCTTGGAAAGAAGGCACTGGTTTTGCTCATTCTCTCATACACAGAAGCTTCCTTTCCCAAAACCTCAATTAAGTTGCAAGTGAGATAGAATATATTTATTTAAGTTTTCTACAACAGGGTCATAACATCTCTTCCCTCACAGAGCTACTAGAAGTAAACCTAACCTACACATGGCAATGCAGCTGAGTGTTTTCCTAGTCCCACTGAGGAACACCAGGACTTGATTCCACAGGTCTGATTATGTTTTTCCACCATGGCCGCATCAAATGTGGTAATCCGAGGTTTAACTAACATTTCATAACATGCTCTTTGTAAACATCCAAGAATCACAATGCCTACAGACACCCAGATTCTGTGCAGGCTATGACTATAGTGTGTTGGTATCGCAAAATTCTAATGAAGATCCCGTTTTTCTTTAATGACTCTGGCTCACTAGTTACAAGTACCCTATGATATTGACCCAAACCTAGGGCTAGATAGATATTTTTCTGTAAACATCACAATTAATATATAGTTTTTCGTTGTACTTTTTAAAACATACATTACGGCTAGCATTTAGAACTTATACTCTTGCTATAGAGTCAACCTTCTCCCTCAAATTTCACAAACAGCAGAAAACTACCTTATCCCTTGCCAGGGATGCAACTTTGTCCAAGTTGAACACCAATGCGGTGCTCAAACTTTCAGTAAAAAAGCAACACAAGCAGCATCCTAACCTTCAAGTAACAGATACACAAGCTGTTTAGCTGAGGAACAAGCACGCTGTGCAGAGCTTCCCACACATTCACCTACCGCTCCACACAGAAAGAACAGCCAGGGACGCCAGGTCGGATCTTTGCCTCGCTTCACGCCTGGTAAGGGGGTTTCCAAGGGGTGGCACCTGGTGCTGAACTTACACGGAACGGCTACTGAGCTACTCCTGTACTGTCTAAATCCCAAGGGTGCCGTCACAAGAAGGAGCATCCCCGCAACGTTTGCTTTCCAATCCTCCTTCCCTTGCGCGCTTCCCCCCGCCCGGGGCGGGCCGCCAGCCGTGCGAGCGGGCGCCCTCAGGGCAGATGTCTCTCGCCTGGCACGGAGGCCGCGCCAGGCCTGCCTCCTCCCCGCGGCGAGACGAGCCGGCGAGAACCTTCCCGCCCGGCACTCGCCAGGACGGCGAGAGGAAGGAAGCGGCTCCGAGAGCCCCCGCTGCGGCGGCTGCCGGCCGGAGGAGAGGGCCCGCGGGGGAGCGCGCCGAGGTGACTCCCGCCGCCGCCGCCGCCTCACCTTATTGCAGTAGGGGCAGTAGCTCTTGCTGAAGATCATGACGCGGTGGGAGGCGATGAGGGTCCGCACGCGGAGCTTCAGGCCGTCCCAGTCGGGGAGCTGGGTCTGGCCCGGCGGCGGCATGGCGGGCCCGGCGGCTGAGGCGAGGGGCGACGAGGCACAAACGC
>VZTL01014881.1:11213-21574 GCA_013400535.1 Scopus umbretta
CAGCGACGCGCGCCCCACGCCCGCCCCAACCCGCAGCCTCACCCCGCCCCTTCCGGAGCCGGACCAACCTATCCGCAGGGAGGAGGGGGGGTAAAATGCCAAAGAACGCTCCCTGCCTCTTCGTTCAGCCGCACGCGCTATGACTCACTGCAAAGCAATAAAAAGCACCTTTACGTCGCGGGTGGAAGCGTTACGTAAAGGTAATGTATACAGGGATAAACTTACCTTTTCTTTTTAAACCACCCCTCCCCTCTGAGAGGAGGCGTGGAATAACCCGGTGGGAGGGGAGCGGCGAGGGCGCATGCGTAGGGGGCGTCGCGCGGACGGCGGGGGGCGGCGGCGGCCTTGGCCGGGGCCCGGTGTGGCCGCCCGTGGCGCCTTCAAAGGCTGGGGAGGGCAAATAGTTCCGGTGGCGAGCGGCTGGAAGGGACGGGCGGGAGCTGGCTCAGGGGTCGTTGGCCTTTCCCCCGCCTCCTCACCTCGCTGGACCGCCTGGTCCTGAGGTGGTGGCGTCGTTCTCCCCGTGTCCCGGCGTGGAACAAACACCCACAGCTTTCCCCCGTCTGCCTTCGCCTGCTGCGTGGGTCTTTTAGGCAGAAGGAGAAGAGGGGTGCAGGTGGAGCTTCTCCTATAATAAAATGGATTACGGCTTGAGAACGTGTTAGCCAAGACAGAAGAAGGAACCTTTTCTTTCACATTATGGGGTTAAAGGAAGGTAATGCTGAAGCAGCTAGTGCTGCTTATCATTATGCACATCTCTGATTAGAACGATCATTATCTTCCCAAGAATCATGGTGATTGTCAGGAGTGAAAGGTGGAGGGGGATGGCCTGGCCTAACGGTAGAAAGAGCCTGGCTCAGGGCATAGAGCAGGAGGAGTCCCATCTGGTTATTTCCCTGCTTTGGTGGGTTTTTGGCTGGGGGATGGCAGGCTGTGTGCTGAGGTCCCAAGAATCTGATCATCTCCTTGCAGAGCAAGCCAGTGTTTGCCAATGGCAGCCGCAGCTTTCTGTAAACAGTCATAAGGGGTTGCCCTGGTTTAAGGACTTCACTAATGTTACCCTGCAAGCCTCTGAGTGACAGGAATTGTTTTCCATAGGTGAGGAAAGCACAGAGACACAGTGATTTAGTAAGGTGCAGTAGGAAGTTTGTAACAAAGCAGGTAATAAAGTCCAGTGCTCCCTCCTATGCCTGCCACGGACCAGCCCTACTGCTATTTACTAACGCTAAAAATAATTGCATACAAAAGCTGTAATGCCACCAGTGATGAAAGTGGGCGTGGTGGGAGACAACTGAATTAATTTGCTTAATTAATTTTTGATCAGGTGCATCTGTGGTGTTCACTGCCCAGTAAGCTTGAAGAAATGTATACTACATTTATTTGAATGTTGGTGATGAAAGAGTTCTAGATGAAGAGTGCTTCTACACTCCCCACAGAGAAAACCAAATTTAAGTTTTACAGCCTCTTATTTCAGTATCAGCATGTAGGAAAGTGGCTACGGTACCTGCAGCTACTAAGGTTTGACATAACACGCAGGGTCAGAAGTATCCACTGTACTTCGTTCATAGTCCAACCAAAGCTGCTTGTTTGGTTTGTAGCTTTGGCTAATTGTTCTGCCTCCTTCTCAGACTCCTTCTACCTGAAAAGAAACATTGTTACCCTTAATATTCTTACAGGAATTAATACTTGAAACTCAAGTGTTTGTGTCACTGCCTGAAGGTTGGTGGGTTTTCATAGTGAACATGGCATCCATCAGCTCCAGAGAGGTCAGCATATGTAATAAATACTCAAAATATCTTTTTCTGTTGAAGCACTCAACACTGATGGCAATGTGTTAAGCCCCATGAGGAATAAATGTCCAAGGCAAATTATGTCACTTGAGGGTGTTTTTTTTTTTCCTTCTGCGCTCTCTCTGCTGTTGGTTATTATTATCGCTGTTAGCCTTAGATACAGCAAGAATGGGGTAATGGTTTTAAACCAAAGGAGGGTAGATTCAGACTAGATATAAGGAAGAAATTTTTTTTGATGGGGGTGGTGAAACACTGGAACAGGTTGCCCAGCGAGGTGGTAGCTACCCCATCCCTGGAAGCATTCAGGTTGGACAGGGTTCTGAGCAACCTGATCTAGTTGAAGATGTTCCTGGTCATTGCAGGGGGACTGGACTAGATGGCCTTCCAACCCAAACCATTCTGTGATTCTGTGAAGAATGGATGAGGGGGACAACGTCAACTGGGAACACAAATGGGTGATTTGGAAGCACTATAAACGGCAGTATCTTGTTTAGCTTTATTTTTCTCAAAGCTGGAGTGGAGGAGAGAGCAGGGAGGTAAGGTCTTGCTGTGTTGGCAGTCGCTGTTTATTGTTGAGAGAAAAGGAAAGGCTTGAACTCTGGAGAAAGAAGAGGGAAGATGACTGCTCAGTTCTAGAGAGGAAGGGACTGCCATGTTAGTATCCTGCCTGTGCACCTCAGTGGTTTATAGTAGCTCTTATTATTGTTAACAGTATAGGCCCTGAATCTTTCTTCTGTTCTGTAGGTTTTTTCTCCCTCAGAATAGCAGACCATATTCAACTCTCCAGATCTTACTCTTCAGGTGTGCTGGGGGCAGATCTAAGGGGTTGACTAGAGCTCTTTGGGCAACCATTCCACTCACTAGGAGACTATGTCAAAATATTTGAAACAGCGGAAGTATTGTGAATATTTCTGAATAAAGTGGTTTGCAAGAAGAGATTTTGACGAGGGAGCAAGTGGCTTATGGAAAGAACCAGGAAACTGTGTTAAACATAGGAGTGTGAAAGACTTGTTTAATAAAGGTTTAAGCATGCTTGAGCTGTGGCTCCCTGCAGGCCAGGCAGCAGCTATACAAAGTGCTTATAGGATGATAGTAAACTTCCCCACCTTCCATATGAAAGGCCTTGGTCTGCTTTCTCCAATATAAACATAGAATAAAAGCAACTGGTCTCATTAAGACAGTCCTCTCCTATGCATTACTCAACTTAGTCTGGGGATTAGTAAAAACCAAACCACATAAAATAGTTCTTAATGATGTAGCATAATATGCCATGGGAAGGCATTGAGGTAGAAACTGGTAGGGGAGGTTTATGAATTGAAGAGAAGATGCATCATTTCTGCAGGTCTTGCACAGGACTAGTGGGCTTTTAGCATTGTGAAGGTCTGATCCCATATTTAAAAGTGTAAAGCTACACACCATTCTGAAAAATATGGAGTAAAACAGTCTCTGCTGTAAAAAAGGCTTTTCCGAAAGACAAATTGACACAGACAGCAGATGTTGGAAGCATCTCTAAATGAAGTTGTTTGCAAGATGTTTGGAGGAAGGAGCAAATGGCTGGTAGAAAAGAACCAGGGAACTGTTTTAAACATAACGATGTGACAGTCTTTAGCCATCTTTTTGTCTAAAATCAAAGTCATGTGTCATAAGCCAGGAGACAGCCAAAGTCCTTAGCCATGAGCATGGTTCCACCCTTTGTCAACACTAACAATGGAGATTCGACGGTGACCGAGCCATGCTGGAAGCTGTTGAAAATCTGATTTGACAGCTAGTCATTTTGGGTGGTGTGCAGATGGCCTGCAGCTCAGAGTTTATGCGTTAGTGTTCGTGGCAAATGATGTCAAAAGCCTTCTGGCACATTCACCAGTTTTGGCACCTTGGTTAAGTATATTGCCATCAGCTCGTTGGAGTGCTGATGGTATGTGTAATACAGAGTGTGTAATAACCCTGTGCTCCAGCTCTGAGATTGGGAGAGTCTTTCAGACCATAAGAGACTTTGGCCAGGGAGGAGGGGGAAGAGCTTAGGGAGGAATAATTACTCTTCCTTCACTGAAGAAAGAGGAAAATAAGCTCTTCAGCTGAATAGCAGCACTCTCCAGGAAGGGCTGGGCATAGCAATGGCTTCTGTTAGCAGTGGTAGTGCTAAAATAACAGTGAGCATACACACAGCAGAGGGCAATCACATCTTCATTGTTGTAAAGATTCAACATCCCACCCAGAAAAGCTTGTCTGGACAGTGGCGGAACATTGAAATGAGGCTTCAATGTTAGCTGCTATTGAGAAGTCAATGGGGGGAGCTCAAGACCCACCAGGAATAATTTTGCTTCAAGATCTTAAATAAATAGTGAGAAGCTGTGTTCCTTTTAAAGGGCATCAAAAACAAGGCAGTTAAAAAGAAATAATCACAGTGGAAAAGTTAGGACCTGCATCTGCTAATGATGTACACATGTATTTTTTCCATGCAAAACTCATGCTTGTGAAGTCGTAAAAGACAGAGTGGGTGCTTTAAGTTCACTTTCCTGGTTTTGCAAACCATCTGCTAGTTTGTGCCTGCAAATGAGAGATGGCTGTATATCTGCTTTTCTGCAGACATGACGTCGGTGGTCCTCTGTTTCAGAATTTGTCCCTGGGAGTCTGTGGAATGTGTCTCATCTAATCTTACCCATCACACTTTCAGTCCAAAGTGTGTAGTTAGTGTCCCTTGAACAGTGTTTAGTATCACTATTATAAAGAGATAAGGTGAGCATGAAGTTTTCTGAACACATCACAATTAGATTGCCAGCATTTAGGCTCAGGGAATGTCTCCTCTCATAGGTGTAGGGCACAAGGTTTGTTGATGATGTTATAGGTATTTTACAATAAACAGTAGTATAGAGAGTGCCAGGTCTTCTTCCTCAGATGGCTGCAGTGAGAGGAAAGCAATGAAAACTCCAAGGCTCCAAGGATTCGTGTAGATCAGGGTCTCTCTTTGGCCAGGTGAAGCTTTAATGAAGTCAGAGAGACCCAGGCTGGATCTAAACCTTCAGAATAATGGCCTCCACAGTTCAATTGTGTTAAGTGCTGCAAGCCAGGAGCTTTTCTAGAGCTGACAGAAAGTGTTGGTGCTAAGCTACTTTACAGGATGAGCTCTTCATTTGTCTGCTTTAACGAACAGCATGGTGTCTGTCTCCTGTGCACTGAAGTCACCTTTCCATGCTAAGTTTCTTATGAGGCCTTTTCAAAAGAAAAAGGAAAAGAAATGTAGAGATAAAGGATAAAAAATTCTTTAATCTTTTAGACATATGGGAACTTGGCTGTATTTCTAAGTAAAACCAGTTCCTTTAAGTAGTTATATGCTGCACATTTCCCAGGAGAGTGTTTTAATGAAGGTTGGGTTTTTTTTAATCCTAGTCATCTTTAGGTAGACAACTCTTTTGCACTTGTAATGCAGGGGTCTTGGCCTGGGGTCTACTCCCCTTTGCATTCCTCACTTCTAGTGAAATTCCTAGTGTCTTGATCTGTCCACTGTGACTGTGCTGTTCTCCACTTGACAGAGAGACAGTCAGAAGCATCACAGGTTAATATTTCAGAACAGGGAATATTCAAATGTTTCCTACAGTTTCTTTAGCTAGACCAATTTATTTTATCCTGGAGCTGCACAGGAATGCTCAGCAGGGAGGTCAGATAATAAATTCAAAAGCACAGTTTTCTACATTGCCTTTTGTCATAGATTTATTATCAAGTGTGTCTCTTGAAGTCTATTTACATGGGTTTTCCTTTAGGTAATTAAATACTGTGCTGAACAGAGCAGGGATTCTCCCAGTTTTTCACCCTCAGGGTAGCTGCATCAGAGAAAGATCTTTCTGTGCATCCAGATTCCCACCCAGTTTGTAGTTGCCCTCTCATTTTTTTTTCTTCCATTCTGCGGACAAACAGGCTGGACATCTTTGAATCCTTGGAGTTGAAAGCTCTGCCCTTTGTGCCTTATAGTTCACACGCTCTGTGCTCTCTGCTGATGAGAATAGTGTTGCTAACTGCATATGTCAAAAGAAGCCATCCTTTTAGGATTTTCACTGCTTCAGTGGAGTGAGTTGATTCTTAATAGTGGCTGATGCTGACGAGGATAAGCTGTTGGCTGAATTTCTGGATCCATTCAAGGTGTCGCATCTGCTAAGTAGGGTGGTTCCTTCAGTAAAAACAGGCCCGCCCAAGAGGCTCATAATATTTCCTGCTCCTGGGTGGTGATCTCAAGAAGCAATCTTCCTTGTGGTTTTTGGTGCTTCCAGGCCTGGCTGGGACCCAGGAAGGTGCAGGAAGCACAAGAGAAGGTATTGTAGAAAGGAGAAGACATAACAGACCTGTCATTTCTAAAGGTTTAGAGATGGATGAAGCTCAAATTTCAGGGAAGGATCAAATAAACGCATATTTGTGCTGGCATAGATTTCATGGCCTTGCTAGGTAACAGCCTAATTCAGACACAAACCCAGACTATTGTCAAATCTCGGCATTTCCAGACATGACTCTTAATTTCTGTGTTTTGCTTAAAACAGTGATGGGGAGAGAAACTCAACCTTCTTTTTCAGCTTCTGTGGCAAAGGATGGCTTGGAAATGTGGGTCTGACAATCTCAAATATTAGGCTGACCGTGCAAAGAATTAAACATTTCTTAATGGCACAGTTTTAGAGCCAATCTGATATTTTTGTACACTTTGGTGGCAAGATTTAACAGCTGGCTCTTTAGAGATTGTCTTCCGATTGACTCTTGATTCAGTTTGCAGGTGGTCTCTGTTTTCCTAGCAGGTTAACCCAGAAACCCAAATGAAACATCCCAGACCCTGGTGTTTGTTCGGGTCTGAACATAGTCTTTTGGAGTATCTGAAATGGTTTTGTTCTGCAGCCACAGCATCATCAGGGTGCTGCTTTAAAATCCTAATGCCTGTGTACTCCCTGAAGTCCCCCTTGTTCAGAGGTACCTTACATTGCCAAGACAATATTCACAGTATGTCTAGCTAATTTTAAATTATTGACTTTATCATTGGTGTGTCTGTGAAGGAAAGCCTTAGTACTGTTCAGTGAAGGCCTAAAATCCAGATCAAAGCAAATGCATTTATTGATTTTAATTAACTGAGCCCAAAGTCATAGTAGCTCAGAGTAAGAATTGCTGAAGTGCTGCCGTTAGCCTTGAAGTTTCCCAAGGCTGCCTTGTGTTTGTCCTTTTCTTCTGCAGTAATCCACAAAGATCCCTGTCCCCTGGAATGTCAACACCTAGTGCTGCAGTCAAAATGAAGTGTAGGATGACAGAAATTACTTCTTCCCAGCCCATCGTTCTCTCCTAAGGTGGTGCTGCTTGCAGCCAGCTCCATTTGATGCAGATTACATGGCATCTGTGTAGATGTACAGCTCCGTAGATAGCATAGGCTTTGGTCTTGTGAATCTTGCATGTCCTTGGTTTTGTTCACATAGTTCTTGTAAGCATTTTGTCACAGGAGGATGTGGTGGATAGGGCTGGGTGGTGGGAGGGACTAAGCAATGAGGCTATAGCGACTGGTTATTTAACTTAAATAATTGGGTTTGGAGCTCTGCTTGGAGAGGAGGGACAGCCAGGCTAAGGCATGGAGCTGCAAGCACTTCTGCACTCCCTACTTGATTTTTCAGTTACTTTTGCTCTCCCTCATGTGGAATCCATTTTGTTATTTTGACTTCTCTCTGGCTAAAGTGTTTTATGTAGTACCTTGGATGTTACTGAGTCATTGATAAGTGCTAAAAAACCATCTGCTTATCTCAATTTGAGCCAGAGGATAGGCTGCAAAGCACAGCATTTTTGGTTTTCTTTTTTTGCTTCTCCTTTTAATATGTCAGAGAAAAATGCAGCAGAGGGCACTGTGTTGTTAGGTTTCAGGGGAACATTTACTGAATCGCACTGGGTGATTGGGAATAGCCTCTTTCTGAATGCCTGTACAACTAAGTAACAGAATATTAAAAGCACTTCCTCTGAACATGAGGGTTTAGGGTTTAGAAAGCAGTCTTTTTTATGCTGTAAGGACTTGACTGTTTTAATTTTTAGAGTACCTGGGAAGTGCTAACATCAGGATCTTCTTCTATTATGTATAGGATCTGAAAGACAGCCTCATTAAAGGAGCAATGTAGAACACAGATGACATCGAGTAGGCAGGCTACCTATAATAATGTCATGTTTTGTCATTTATAATAGATACTTTTTCCAAACCTTTGGGATTCCCACAGCACTTGGCAAATTAAATATTTGAATGTCGTTAAAGGGAAGTTTGTTCAAGGAGACTGGGCAGCTGTGAACTGGGACATGGATGCCATTGCAGGAAGAGGTGGGGTGCTGAAATTGTGTTTGAGGAGAGTCCCCATTCACACAAAGCATGTCATGGGACATTTTTAAGTCAATAAATATGGCCTTGTTTAAGGCATGTTTGGAGAGAGCTAGATACAGTAAATAACATGCAGTGTTTTCACAGCACTGAGCTCTGCCGCATGGCTCATCACACAGCAAGCTGTGTGCAGCCCCCTTTACCTTCCACTGATGGCTGAAGGTGAATCTGATGCATCTGGACATGGACGGTTTTAAGAGGCCCTGTTTGTTCAGATTGGAGGCTGGCAGTGCAAAGCCATCTCCCCATGCCAGCCTTTGCTGTTAAGATAATGTTGAAGATAATGATAAGCTAATTGATTCTATATGATTCAGGTCTGTGGTGAAGGTTTCTCTGGCGGATAGGGATTCTGCTGGGCTAAATACTGTACTCCCCTGAGCTTCCTCTGGACCAGAGTTTTGATCTCATAGACTATACCCACATACAGTGAAGCATAAACATACAGAAGAGGCTCATGAGGTCTACTAGATTGTTCTTGTCCTTGAAGTTAAGCATGTTCTTAGATACATGATAATAGGTTATATTTTATTTAATTTGCAAAGCTAGATTACTGGAAGAGGGAAAGAGACCCAAGGAGGAAGATGGACTTCTCTGACACTGTCCTGTCAAGGGACTGCCAATGTGGTGGGATGTGCTAAGGCTGAGGAGCAGGTTGAGCCCTGGAGAATGCAGCTTGATCTCATGGGAGCAAGTTCAGTCTGCCTTGTTTTGAGCCAAAATCAGGATGTCCCATTTCATTGTAAGTTCTTGACCTTTCCTATGGGTTATCAAGGGAAATGGGAAGTAGAGAAGCAGCTATAAAAATGAACAGCATTAAAATCTCCCAAAATTAGAAGAGGAGTAAAGGGAACAAGTGGAAAACCTTCCCCTCTTCACATCACATAAATGATGTTCTTATTCTAGTAATGGTGACAGGAGGTGGTCAGATGGCATTATTTAGCTGAATGGCCCATGTCTCCATGTGTGCTCAGATAAAGTTCAAAATGACCTTTAAAAAAATCCATTTTTAAAGATTCTTTTTACTTCAGAAAGGTCCGACTTTAGTAGCTTAAATTTAATTTTGTTCTTGAGGGAACTGGCTGTGGGGAGGGAAGACAGCGCTAGAGATGCTCACAGTAAACTAATAGCAGGTAAAATGTCATTTTAAAAAAGTGAGTGGAAAGCATGTGTCATTGCAAAGAGGAAATTAATGAATCCTCTTCCCCTAATTCCTTTTCTCAGGTTTGATTTCTGATGTCTTTTCTTCTGACTGCCACTGCCTCTGCCTATGTTAACACCAACTTATGAGCTGGCTCATTGGTTAGACTGAACCCAAGGTCACAAGAACAGGGACACCGTAGCGGTCAGCTGCACACAGTTACAGGTGTAGTCTCCAGCTCTAGAAACACACAGCTCACAGGACAATCCCCATGGCTCCTCGGTAAGCACAGACTGTGTTTTTTTTCCTGTAAATCTCCAGCAACAGAAGGCTAAATTGACTGCAAGCACTTCACAGCTGTACCCCATAAGGAACAACAGTGACATATAAGCACTGGCAGACATGTTGTACAAGGCCAGGGACTTCATCATTTCTTAAGAAGCAGCAGTTGGTCTTCTTAGTCCTGTGCTAAGGAAATTGGTCTTCAGGTTAGTAGTGATGCAAGGTGAAGAAGACATTGCAGGGAAACCCTTGTTGGGACTGACTGGATGAGGCATTCGGGCACTGGCCTGTTGCACAGGAACGGAGCTGTTTGGTCTTTGCTTTCATGGAAATTTTGATTTTTAGCTCCTTTCAGTCTTTGTTGAATTTATGTAGAACATGGGTAACAGTCATGCCAATTTACCCCAGTAAGAATTATAAAATGCATCATTGTGGCAGCTGGTAAGCAACCAAAGGAGTGGGCAAATGTCTGTTGCAATCAACAGAAGAAAAAGGCCATCTAGGTCACTGGGGTGAGCAAAAAAATCCCCTGGAGTTTTCATTCCTGTCCATAGAAAAACACCCTCTCTTCATCTCATGCTTCCTGTTGTGGTTTGGAGGATCCTGGCTGGATGCTGGGGACAGCTCAACACCTTCATTCTCTGAATTTGGGATTTCTCACAAAATTTATCTGTTCGATGGTACCACGCCAAGCCTCCTTTCCCACAACACAGGGACCTCCTGGTCCAAACATTTCTAATGTCAACCAGAGACTGGTTTCTGAGTCTCACAGGACACG
>VZTL01014888.1:0-10388 GCA_013400535.1 Scopus umbretta
ATTGTAGTTTTATTGTACCCAAGCTATAGTTTCTTTTAAAATATTCAAGAAGACGAAATAAAAAAAACGTGTATCATATTTGCACGTAGAACGAAGTTGAGGTTCACTAACCTTTTTCCTGACTTTTTTTTTTAACACTTCATAGAGATGAACATACATGACTGATTGGAAATGCAGATACAGTACAACAGAGCCCTATCATATAAACTGCAACTTGTATACATACACACTCTTTGACTTTTAAAAAAAAAATTCTTAATCTCAGTTAAAATTAATCACGCTTTCACAAAATATTATTAATTGTAATATTTTGGTGATGTCTTTCAGAAGCCTATTCTCCCGACTCTGAGGAAACTGTGAAGCCGTAAGGTGTGGCAGGATGAGGGGGGCAGAACAGCCAACACTTTTCCTCCAGCAACCTGTTCCAGGCGCCTCTCTGCTATGGGCCCACTGCAGTGGGCCAAGGGACGCTGTGACGAAGCTTGCCTGGGGCGAGATGCTGACTTGGTTAGGAGGATCACCGCAAAGGGATGTACGAAGGTTAGGTGTATTTAAGGCATGGGGATGACAGGGAACCCCACAAACTGGCCCCATCTCTGTTCATACAAAGGGACTGCCTCAGGGATATATATGGCAGCAAGAATCTGAGTATTTACCTACTCCTCCCAAAATCAAAGTATTTATGGGGAGTTGTTCTGTCATTTGTTGTCCAGGCATTATTCCAGGATAAGGAAGAAGACTCTGTCTAAATCTCCTCTTCTTCTGCTGAGAAGAATGGTATTTCTAAAAGACAGGAGTTGCAGACCCACCAGGAGGTGGACGTTTATATACAGGATTTCTTTAAGCTAGGCTGTTTCATGAGAACATTTTTCTTTAGACAGATGTACCTGAATAGCTCTACCAGGCCACTGACATTGGGATTTATGCAGTTTGGAAGACTAGCTATTATGAGTTCCACTGAATCTTTATTAAATGTCTCAGAGATATCATAAATCTGGAATACTTTCCACACAAGCACTCAGACTAAATGGTTATTATGGTAACTACAAAACTGAATATGGAAAGGAAAAGAGGTTTAAACTACTGAATATGTTTTGTAAATGTTGAGTTACAGAAAAGCACGCCAGAACTCAACTGTACTTCAGCAATACCTAAGTTCATGAAACATTTCCCACCTTCACTTTAGAATACACTAAATTACAATTGTTTATAAACACGTTACTTTTTGTAAAAAAAATGCAATATATCGTTTCTGCAGCAAAAAATCCTTCTACAGAGTACACTGTGAACCTACGTATTTATTTTGCCTAGAATTATTCTGACTCAAAAACAGCACTGTAATATAGTTCAGTGACTAGTTTCCTGTAATGCTAAGTAAAAGGGTTTTGGTTGGTCACATCTTTTCTCGTTTTTTTTTCTTTTTCTCTCACTATATGTTTTAAGTCTATGGTGGCAAACGTATTTTGGGTCTTTCACATTAAGTTTGTATTATTGCAAATACCAGTTTTTCTTTTCTGTGTTATTTTTCCTTCTTTTGCATATATTGACATGTTTAGATGAAGAAATTTGATCTTAGTAAATTATACTAATTTGGATAGAGATGTTTCCCCATTCAATGCATCTGCATTTTCTCCAATATGTAGTTTTGGATTTTTCTTTTCTCTTGCACAACTGTCACTCAGAGTACAACTTCTGGAGTTACATTTTGTATATTTTTTACTTCATTTCCTGCTGAGCCAAGGAAATTTGGATTTTCCAAAAGTTTAGTGCTTTCATTGCAAAACTGTTCTTTTCTATCTTGTGAACCTAGACTTCTGAATAGATGTTTCTTCTGGTGCATTCCCAGAGCAGCTGCTGTCTTGCAAATTTTGGGGCACTGAAAGCAAGCGTATCCTTTTCCATTATGCTCACGCACATGTCTTTGCTCATGGTTCTTTTTGGTAGAAAGATACAAGAAGCTCTGAAAGCAGAACTGACAGTGGTAGCGTTTTTCTCCAGTATGAATTCTTTCATGTATTTTGAGTGTTTCATTTAAAGTGAATGCCTTATTACAGTATTGGCAGACAAAGTCTTTGACACCCAGGTGAATACGTTCGTGTTTCTGTAGATTTCCAGGAATTGAGAAACATTTACCACAGGTTTTGCAAGTGTAGGGCTTTTCCCCAGTGTGACACCTCATATGCATTTTTAAAGTGGATGGACTTTGAAATTGTTTTTGGCATAATTCACAAACGTAAGGCTTTGAAGTAGCTACATGCCAGTGTACGTGTTCTTGAATTTCTGCAGTGGAAGATTGGTCTCTTTCACAGAGCTCACAATGAAGATTAGGCATTTCTGTGTTCTCTTCTTGACCGATCGCCTTTTCCTCGGGAGCATTCCTGAGCGCATACTCTCGACTGCATGTGTTGTGGCTTTCCAGAACAGTGTTCTTGCTTCCGTGCTTTTTCCTCCATTTGGTCTTTTTCATTTTTCTTAGCTGTTTGGATTTCTTTTTTGGTTTGTAATTATAATAGGGTCTCCAGGGTTTATCACTGGAGTCCTGGTCACTTACATCATCGCACATTTCTGTCAGCTCCAGGCATTCCGAGCTATAGAGCCTAGATGGGCTTCTTTCTTTTATCTCCATTTCTGATTCCTCAATTAGATTGTCCTGTTTGGACTCGTGTTTAGATTTTCGGCCCCTTTTACAAAACAGCTTAGATCCTAATATATGTCTTTTTACAATAGCCTCATTACCAATTTTTACTGTTATTTGACAAAGAGGCGCAACATTGCTGTCAGTAGATGTTCCAGGTAAGGCAGGCTTTGCAATGTACGTTTCAGTTTTACTTGATTCCTGGACAGTATTTGTTATTTTGCTAGACGAACCTGCAGATCCTGTGATGTGCTGCGTATCCTCAGTTACTTCTGTTCTGTTGTACAGCAGTGGTTTCTTTTTCTCCTTAATAGTTTTTGATTTTGTAATGCTCTTTCCATAATTATCTGATGCATATTTACAATCATCGCTTACAGACTGACTAGGTAGATTATTTGAAGATTCTGTCTTATTGTTTTCTACAGAAGTGACTGTTTTACTGTGCATTATTACTGATGAAACTCTGCTACTGTGCATTATAACAGAGGGTGCAGAACTGCTGTAACTGATGACAGAGGTTGAATTTTCATTCACATTAGTTAAAGACATAACTGAGGAATCACATTCCTGAGAACCAGAGTCATTTGCAGCAGTGGAAACTCTCTTTTCGGCTGTGAAAAAGTCCCTTTGCAGGTCAGAATTTAAGATACCTACTCCCCAGGAGGAAGAATTCTGAGTATTCGTGGAAGATCCTGTATCATTACATAAAGATGTATCCAAGGCAAGAGTTCTGTTGTTTGCTATTATATTACTTTGAAAATTCAGTGGTGGTAGCTCAGAGCTAAGAGAACTCGGAATGAAACAGTTAGTAGAAGCAGTTTCGTTAACCTGGCTACTTGTTTGAACATTTTCATATGAAGAATTTCGGTAGGACTTATAAGGTAGTCGCCTGCATTTCATAGGTAAAAGTCGATAAAGTTTGTATGGGTACATACTTGGTTTTAAGCCTCCGTTGGCTGTCTTTTTATTTACTGAGAGACGATGGTCAATTGCATGGAAAGACTTCTGATGATTTTTTAGTATATAGTAAGTCATAAAAGTCTCCAGACAGAAAATGCACTGATACCGTCTTTCTCCAGTGTGCCAGATCTCATGTCTGGTGCGATACTCAGCTAATGCGAATACTTTATTGCAGTAGTGACAAGGGTATGTTCTTCTCCATGAATGCACATTTGCATGTCTTCGAAGGCTAGACAATGTTACATAACTACGCTTGCAAACAATGCACGTATATAATATCTGCCCATCAACGACTTTAACCAAATGATCCGTTTCTGGTAAAGTGCAGTTTGCATTAGAATAATCAGTGATGCTGTTTTCAGACAATAGAGGCTCTGCATTTGCATATGAACTTCCATTCCTTCCATCCGTAGCAGTGTAGTTATCTGCAAAATTTTGTTCATTTCCACTGTGAACTGGTAAGCTACTTGATCTCATGCAGACTTGTTCATGACTTTCCAGTATATTTAGATTTGCAAATTGTTTGCTGCAGTATTTGCATATGAAAGTTTCCTGATGCTCTGAATGGAGCTGAAGATGAGTACTGAGTAACACCCTGTCATTGAATGATTTTGCACAACAGTTACAGTTGTAAACAGGTGGAACAACAGTTGCCGCAGATCCAGAGACATTAGCAGAATTGTTTTCCTCTTCTCTAGATAAATGGAAATCTCCTGCTTTATTCTGAGGTTTTGGAAAGGAAATAATTGTCTGATCAGTAACTGCTTCACGTTGGGCTTCTGTAGTGGTTACTGTAGAGGCCGGTACTTTTGCTATAGCCAAACCAGTACCCTGGGGCTTAAAGGCTGTCTTCGGAGTACTACATGCTTGTTTTCCCGGCTGAATGAGTGGTGTGGCTTCGAGATTTTCATAGTGGTCTTCACCCATCTTGTATGAAGGGCTGCTGTCCTGTTCAAGAAAAGGTGTTCCTTGGAAAGTATCTCCCCCGGAAGAAACCGCGTAGGAATGTTCGGCCAGCGTACTGGCTGGCTCAGCATCTTTGCAGACGTCGCTTCTGTCGAGGCTGATAGGTGCTTGTATTGTCTCAGATACCTTTTTAAAGCTTGCCCTCAAATCAAGTGGAGAAAACAAAGTGTTTTCAGTTTCAAAAATTGAGAATGCATTTGTAATTCGTGGTCCATTTGTCACAGCGGAGTCTTCATGCCTCTTTTCATGTTTTTCCTCCTTGACAGTCCCTTTTTCATTAATACAGTATGCATAGGGGCAGGGGGAACTTGAAAAATTAACATCTGTAAGATCTTCTAGAAATGATATTCCCAGTTTTTTCCCTGCAGCTGCAAGGTCCGTTACAGTTTCCTGCCTTTTTACAACTACTGTGGAACTGTAGATGTAATTCAGTATTTCTGTAAACACTTCAGCTTTGAGATCATCTAACTCCAGTACATGACCTGAAATACAGATAGTACGACTCCAAAAAATGTTTTTAAAGTAAAGGCTTGAAGCTGCCAGCACATTACTATGGGCTTTAAATTTGGTATCTTCCACAATTATGGTGACATCACATAAAATACCCCGAATGCGCTGTTCATTTAAAATAGAAAGTACAGTGTCACTGTGGAAGTCGTCCTTGAGATCCTTTGAATGGGACATGACTGTCATCTACAAGAAAAAAAAAAGAATGTAAATATATTTAGAAGGCATTTTTCATCCGTTTCAGTTATAGGTCAAGTTTATAGTTCCATATTTATTTTATATATTTTTAAAATTTATTAACTTTTCAGTTTCAAGAAAGAGTACAATTTTGGCATAACATTTCAGGTCAAAGTTGTCTTAGGCTCACTCGTGCCAACAATACTGAAGGTAGTCTATGTACAGATCGAGGATGCGGGAATACCAGTAGCTCCTCAGCAGGAGGCAGAGGATCTTCTCTGTCCCTGCGTGGGTCTGTCACACCCCCCCCCGTGCCTTTTGCTGGGGACTGCAGCCACCAGCTTTCTGTTGTGCCAGTGGGTGCATCTGCTCAGGTTCACACCGAATGACTCGCTGAACCCTTGAGGTAATTCCCCGAGCATGTGTTGAGGTATTTGGTAGACACTATGGGAAAGGCTGAATTGCTGTGGTTCTGTGAATACCAAGAACTTTGTTTTCTGGGGCTGTTTGTCAGACAATGACTTTACAAGACAACTGCATTTGACCCCCTTATTGAGCTGATATTTAAAGCAGGGGTCAGAGATCCCATGCAATAAAGTTTCAGTTGCAGGATAAGGCTTTATCAGCAAATGAATGCACGAGCAACACAATTTTGTAAACAATAGCAGAGTATGCGTAACACTATTTACGTAAACAGAATATTGTTTTTTTCAACAGTGGTTACATTTTATTAGATAGTTTACACTTCAAAATGACTGAAAATAAGTAACTGAATTTATAAATTCAGTGAGTAAAACAAGTAGAGAGTAACAGAATGTTTTATCTTCAGCTATAGTTTAGATTTATAGTGTTTGCACTTCATAATTTGGTAGTGTGTTCTTAATTTCTACTAAATAGTAAGATTTAATTGCAATAGTAAATACCGTCAAATAACTGCCAAATTATAGTAATGAGGTTTAAAGCTGACAAAAAGTGTTTAGATAAGCCAGGCTGTTACTATGTGAATATACCCATTTATTTAATTGAGATAAAAGATGCAAAATATGAATGAAAAATAAACTGGAAAAATTGATTAATTTGGCAGGATGTACCTGGAGAAAATCTCTGACTTAACCAGATGATGTTCTTGTTTTGTTCAAAGTCAGATCTGTACCATAAAATGAGGTTTGTTCCTTTTTTTTTCCATCTCTGAGTAGTGTTTTCAACTACTACTGCCCATTTCTGACTTAAAGTCAGGAAGAAATACTTGTCCTACTGGAACTTACCAATCACTAAGAAAGACCCTTTTCTTTCGACTTGTGGAATCAAAATGCATCTTAAAGAAAATGACCAACTTCCAGAAATTTTGTAAGATAGACTAAAATAGTACCATATGGCACATGTGGTACTACATGGTAAATAGTACCAATAATGCTCTAATAAGTTAGGAATGCCTTCTAAACATTCCATCTAGTGCTCAAAACTTAAATGTTAAGCCTGAAAATTTTTACGATGACCCTTATCCTCAAATAGTTTGCATTAAAAATGCCAATATATTTATTAAGATGGGTTTGATCCAACTGGTGAAATACAGGTTTGACCCATATTCACTAAGCAAACAGCAACGACCATTTAGAACACATTAGCTCTCTCGCTCAAGCTATTCGGAAGTAATCCCTTCTCGAAAATAGGGTCTTTATCACAAAGTAAGTAATACGGGACATACCCTTGCTCTAGCTAAGCTAGTTACACTTCAGACACTTTATCACAAATCCACCAACTACTTCACTACAAATCAAATTATACAAAAAACAATTACAACCTTACTGTGAAGACAAACACAATGTATTATGAAAAAGATCATCATTTGATACATTATGGATGAAGCTTGCAATAAAATTGGTATCTTGCAGCATGGCCACTGTTTCTATCAGGAACGTACTGTCTATGCAAATGGCCAAAACTTCTAATGGCTGAGAATTTTCAATGCACCGAATTCAGAAAAATCAAAATTGTGATTCACAAAAAATACCTCCGATGCTTACATATGCCATGGATGTTAAGAAATGAATTAATCAGTATAACTGCAATAGAAATGCAGACATCTATTATTTTGATTATCTGGTTACTCCCAATAGCTGTAAATCTAGATGCAGTGTTTTGTGCCTTTAATTCTTAAAGTCATAGTTCATCATGTGTTTGTTTATTACACTTATTTGGCTTAAAATAAGAGATATTTATTCACTTGGAACGATAACTGGAAATTCACAGCAGTTAGGTATGGTTATCTGCTTTGGTTTGGTATCTGAAAACCCATATATAATTGTAGATAGTTTCTAGCATATTGAGTCTTCTACAGAAAGAATACTGACAAGAACACTGTTCTTCAAGCAAGCAGCTACTATCCCATAATTGATTCTTTTTTCTCAGTGACAATGTCTGAGATTACATCTGACTTGCTCATGTGATGTGGTATTAGAAACCAACTGTCAGACATCAAAAACATTTCACAACAGGAGCTATTGATAGAGTTATTTCCCGAGTATAGGAAATAAATGATGTCAACTCTACCTCCCAGCGAACTGCCCCATAGGAACTTGCTCGTGTTTTTTCTGTTTCTTCATTGGAGACAGCTGGTTTTAGTTCAAAGACACATCATCTGACATACTGTTTGCTAATATACCAGACTGCTACTTCTATACTGAGGCATTTATAAGCAAGGCCTACAAACCCAAGCGTTTTTAGTAGAAGTCTTATTATTGAACTAGTTATTTCAAAATCTGTCCTCCTAAGGAGAAAAGTGAGTATTTTCTATTTCTGCTTGCATGTACATGGATCGCCAGTTTTTGTAGTCCTGGATATCTGGTATGCTTAGTAAAACACCAAACTAGATTCCTTGTGTAAAGACAGTAGAAACTATCATTTGCTGTTTGGACATTTTTTTTTTTTTTTGCTGCGTGCTAAACCATCTGCTGTATATCTCATTGGAAAGTTATACAGAAAAATTCCAGAGGAAACTGATTTTCAGAGCCAACACTTTTTGCTTCTCTGTCTCAACCTACGCATTCTCCAAAGAGTCCGTTTATTCCTGTGTGTAATGATTGTTTACTGCCTGTTATTTTACCTATCTTGCTTCTCGCATTTGTGAAAAGTGTCTGAAATGCTATAAAATCAGAATGCTCTACCAAGCACACACATAAATGGAATATTTTAGGAATATTTTACATTCCATTTGCAGTTCATACTGCAGAAGGAAAACCTGCTCTTCAGTTTCCAAGGATGCTCTAAGATACACAGAGACCAAACTTTTCAGATGTATTATTATTATTAAATATTTTCAATTAAAACACTGGAAAGTCCATTTAGAATGTTACTATTCTTCTGTATGATTTTTATTACAGAATTATGGAAGAAATTCTAGTGTTATTTATGAATGTTGCCCAAAATATATGTAAATACCATTTGACCTGTGAAAGGTCAACAAAAGTCTTCAGCCTACCAAAGCCATCCTTTTTTGACACAAATATGTGTGTTATTTTGATACTTTTTACTCTCGATCCAGACATAAATAATTTCTTAGGAATCTGAAAGGTACCTCTGTAGTATAACTGAATAGTCTTTGGTGCACCTATAGATAACTGCAGCTCCTGAACAGCAGAATTTTGATTGGGAGTTACCATACTATTTGCAGATTTTCTCCGAAAACAATAACAGACTTAACCTGTCATTAGAAATTGTTGAATCACTTTAGGAAATAAGATTTAAATATTCATCTGAAACTTAAGTTAACGGTCAGCAGGTTGATCAAACTATAATGTTACCTTTTCTGGCATTAACAGAATACCACTCCAGGACAATAATGACAAGTGAAAATAAGTAATATTAAAAGTTAATGGAAAGATCAGAGATCGATGCATCCAAACACAAGTTTGACTACTCATGCCTCACAGATTACACTGCTAATTATGGATACTAGAGAAGCCAGCTCTACATGGGCACTGCAGAGGGAAGAAACTACTGTTTAATGTTACTTCGAAGTAAACAAAGAGATCACTAAAAGTTCTACTGGCTGATGAATACCAAATATAACAAATAGAAAATTTTTTACTACCAAAGAAGAACTGTTGCAATCTAGGAATATTGTTTTTAACTTTTGCTAAGCTTTTGAAATCCGCTGCCAGGCAAGTGGACCCCATTACATATGAGAAGAGATTCTTTTATTCCGCTTCAGTCACCTAAATTTGAAAGACAAGCTAGTGGCATTAACAAAAGCAAACATTACTGCCAGTTGCTAGTACTCAGGCAAAATAAAAAACCCCAGCAAGATACTTAATAAACTATGATAACAGTTCTCGCTCCGTTTTCTTATTCGACGCGCTTCTGCAGGGACTTTAAAGCTGCTAGTATTTTCTGGTACTTACCGACATGACACTATGGAAACACGTTCACGCCATAATTCTCTTACGTTCAGTTCCATTCCCCTCTATTAACACACTCTGAAGGCTATCTCTGTTGTTTCCAGCCTGTTTCCCCGACTGAGAAGGAACACTCATCTGTATCTAACTCTCCTAGAGGGCACTGATTTAGAGCACTGTTCTGGAGCAGAAACAGGGCTAGGCATCACGAACAAAGCAAGCAGAAACCAAACGAAAACAAGTATACACACCACNNNNAAACAAGTACACACCCCACCCCCCCCCCCCCCCCCGCCATCCCCTCCCAGCTCTGCTATCCTGATCCTGGCCCACCTGGAAACCTACTGCCCAACCATCACTTTTCTGACGGTAGCTCCATTTTTTATGGAACCACTTCACCAGTCCCACCTAGGCGGTATGGCTATGCAGGGCTGCCTCGACCAGGGCCCCGTCAGTCTCCTTCCAACCTCAGGCATGCAGAGAAGTTTTAATGATGTCCAATTACGTTTACTAGCTTGCAGTGGCATGTAGCTTAGTGCTCCGGTCTACATAGCTACTCCTTATTTCTACAAAGTACATTTGTATTTTTTTTCAGACTCTCGCTGCTTGTGTCCTTCCCTATTAATATGGAATACTTACCTTTTCTATTTGTTAGAGCCTCATAAGCATTACAGACTTTAAAGCATTTTTTTTTCAGCCTCGCACTGTTTCCTCTAGCTTTTAATTCAGACGGCTGGGGGGGGGGGGGG
>VZTL01014888.1:10433-29582 GCA_013400535.1 Scopus umbretta
GAACATCATGCTAGTATTAGCAGATCTCTGAAGCCACCAGATGAACCGTTCTTTCGGAGTTGTAATTCTTTCCTATTATTAGCACCCCTAACTCGTCCTCTCACTTCCTACTTTACGCTTTCTATGATCATTTCTCATCGCATGGAAAACAGCCGTTAAAACCTTATCCGTGCTCAGAGCAGGCTTACGCTTTTTATCGAGCGGCCTTTCTCACGTTGCAAACCCAAGCGCGTCCCCTCTCTGCAACAGGGCGCTCCGTACAACGGCTTTTAGAGCCGGATCAGTTACAAAAATCCACCTCCCGCTGCACGCCCGGGTCTTTCCGGTACCAAACGGTTTCGTCCTTGCGGCCACGTCCTCGCTGAAACTTTTAATTCACCGGGCACGTCTCACGAACCCTCCCCAGGAGCCGGCGGCGGCTCCGCGGCCCGCACGGGCTCCCGCGCCCCGCTCGCCCACACGGGGGAGCTGGGCGCGCGCGGGGACGGCCCCGTCCCCTGCTCCGGTTAAAGCGAGACGGGAAATGAAGGCTTTCACAACTGCAGTGGACGCGAACTGCGGCGGCGGAGCCCCAGCGCGACTGCCGCGTAACCCCGCACGAACTACACACGATACGAGCTCCTGGTGCGGCGCGTTAACGTCAGTATCTAGCTGCCTGGCCTAAGGCGGCGACTCTGGAGACATCAAACATTTGGCAACCCGTCAGCTGCAGACAACTTGAAGGCACTTCCTGTTTATGGGCAATAACTGTACGCTGGACTAAATTAAATCTCTACCCGAGGAAGCAACGCATATTAACCTGCGATATGATGTCTCCGAGCAGTAACAGACACGCTTACGCGATTTTACGCTCGAACGTAGAACAACTCACTGTTTTTGAGCTACCTGGCGATTAAAACCATGTCTTTGGGGTTTTCTCTAGCAGGGAGGAAGACGAAAGCAGGCGCAGCAGCAGCAGCAGCAGCTCAGGGGGACGGTGCGCGCGGTGACGTGACAGGTGCCATCTTCCCGGCGGCGCGCGGCCCGCGGCGCCCGCCAGCCGCGCCGCAGCGCGAGGCCCGCTGACGGCGGCAGGAGGGCGGAGCCGCCATTTTGCTCTGATAATCCCTGGTAATCAGATTTGCCTGTGGCTTTTGAAAAAAGGGCTGCTTCCCGCGCCCCGGCTCGCCTTCGTCGTTCGCTGACTGCGACCGTGTCTTTCATGCCTCTGTTTTACGGCAAATGCTTCCTGCTTCATTAACACAGCCAGCTGGGACGTTTCGGGTATCGGCCAAGTTGTTTATATGCAAGGACTGTACGTTTAGAAAGACGAGGAAATGCAGCGTTCCCTCTGTCCAGCCCCTCGCTCCATGGTCATCAGTGCCGTTTTGTCCACATCATTTAGGGTTCCTCTTAAACCTAGCGGAGGATTTTGATTGCCTTACTCTCCTTCAAAGCCTTTCTCATACGAAGGAAGAGAAAGCATGCACGGAGATGCGTAGCTCCGTGCGTAACTTCTGCAACTTCCCACTAAACAGGAGAGCTGAAGTATTTCCCTGAAAAAATAATATCTGAAATAAATTACGCTTGATTACTGAAGTATAGTCACACTTACCTTATTTTCCTTATCATCTTACACGAATTACCTTTTTTTAAGCATATATAGAAACCCATACGGTATCATGAGGATGTTTATTTTAAGCAGTAATCTTACTCTCTAATTTTGGTTTCTTCAGATTGTTTACTGCCTCAGGAAACAAGTGCAACAATACTATTAGTGCTTCATAAGCACTGACAAATGCTTACCTAGATAAAGAAGGAAGTAGCTTGATTTCATTTAGCCAGCTGCTCCAATATATTTGTTACAGTCTTCCTATATATTCTCTCTCTCTCTGCCTCTCACTGGAAATAGCCAGCAAAACCTGTTTGTCCAGGTACTTGGAATCATGAAGCTAAGAGAAAAAACTGCTCTTTGAGACGGATAGAAAACATTGTTAGAAAACTAGACAATTTGCTTTTGTCTTAAAGCTTGCTTGAAAAGTATTAATTTTGCTCAAGGCTAATCAGGGTTTACTTTTACAAGCTATTGTGTGTGAGCTTTTACGGGACAGTTACTTTGTTTTCGACTCTTAAGCCTATGCCTTAAAAGCATGGAATAGTAGGAAATTATTCATTTTAGTCACAAAAAAAAAAATCCAGATGCACGAACTATTTCATCATTGTCACCCCTGATGGGCCTGGAAGTTAGAACTTTGCTAGAGCCCCTTCATGATAAGTGCTGCTTATCACCTGCGAAAACTATTTAATAGCAACGTAAGATATACAATCTATTACAAGGAGGGAAGGTCTTTTTTTCAGCATTCTGTCTTGGAGCTATCATATACTTAACCTGGTTCTTTAAAAGATATGAGAAGAAATTTGTTCTTGTTAGGAAATTGTCATAGTATCAGTGACTGATCTATACATCCCTCTTCTTTCACTGTTTTACACAATCCACATTAATCCACAATCTTAGCAATACTGAATATCTCTGTGGAAAGTTTAGTTACGGCTTCTGGATCACTGGAATTCTTATAAATAAGTGCATCTACTGAAGCAATGAGTATCTTTCAGCTTAGGACTCTCTGCTACGAAAAATAACCATCTTTCATCTCATGACAAACTGAGCTGTTCTTATCTGTAGCTGTTTACCAACAGCTGTGGGAGGTGGAACAAATAGTTGAAGAAAATAGCGGTATTGACTGCGAAAGGAAAGTACGTCCCAAAGTTTTCACAACCTTCTTTTTTACTCCAACTTACATAACTGAGAAGCAAAGTTTTGGACTCACATGTAGGTTACTTTTAGTCTTGGACTTTGTCTATTGCTTATTTACTGTTGGTTGTTTATTATTGTTTTAGGTGTATATATACACATTAATATGTATTAATGAAGATTTCTGACACAAGTGCCATAAGAAGTATTTGTCACAAATGTGTTGTAACAATACAATAATATGGATTAAATTAAACCTGTTGTAATCCTTTAAAAGAAAGAAATGCATTACTGAAAATAAATACAAGCATCTTTTTAGATTATGTGAAACAAATTTAAGGAAGATTAGGATATGAATTCCCCCATAATCTTAATTAAAATTGATTATTTTAAATTGTTCTGAAAATCAGATGCATAACCGTCATTTGTATAGAAGATACCCCCAACTTAGAGACATTCATTTATTTGTACTTGACCATTTGATGCTCTAGCAGTCTTAATATCTGCAGACAATGTAACAGATTTGGAGAAAACTGACTTGTTTTTTCTTTTTTTTTTTTTTTAATTGATAGGGTTTTTTCTTACGGCAACCCCAGCTCATCCCCCAAAAAAAAAAAAAATCATCTTTTCTGTGACTAGTACTGTAATTGAAGGTACTAATTTCCATATGTGTATATATATATGTATATATAATTTGAGCTACTTGGAATTCACAGTCCCACAAGCACCTTGTGTATTAAAAATATTCTTCAGAGTAAGAAAGCCTTTATAAGGCCATCGTGGCTGCACTCAAGATTTTACATTCTCATTATAATATTTCATGTAAAACCAATCTCATAGAAAGAAAATGGAGGAACTGGTGCTGCACTCATAGACCTATGTGAATAGACTACATTGATATCTGTCAGAAGTCAGACAAGATTTACCTGCATCTGCAGTCCTGATTTCAGGGTGTAAGCCACCATACAAATTATATGATTTAAAAACAGCAATCTTGCTAGTGTATGTCTACCGATTCCCATTAAACTTATAAATGATTGCACATAATGTCACACAAATATTACATGATTTTTGAATAGAAATCCAAGTAGTTAAGCAGTGGATTACCTCTTACATGGTAAAATTGCAAGGTATAGAGAAAACTGTCAGCAAACATTTACTTCTTTAAAATGCATAAAACAGTTCCAAGGTTACTGAAGTGGTGGTGTTTGGATGCTTTTCTGAAGTCTGATAATCTCACTTCTGCAACTCGTGGCACATGGCATTCTTTCCTTAAGAGTATTTCAGACTGCCTAGGAAAAAAAATGTTCCAATGTTCCTCTCTAGTCAAGCAGTTTCAGTTCTTAAACAGCAGCAGGAAACAACATACATAGCATTACCAACTCTTGCAAATTCCTTACGAGTGACAGGATTTTGGCCAGGGCTTGGCTGATTTCCTTCTCAGTGCCTAGACCAGGCCAGCCTATCCATGAGAAGAACGTTTTGAGGGATTGTCTTCTTAATTGCTCTCACTGCTGAGGTCAAAGCAGCCAGTGATGCTGCTGAGGTAGAAAACATAGGTCCTCTTCACCTCTCAGGCAGACCAACACTTCAGTCAGAAGTGGGGCACAAGAAGGACCCAGCAGCCCCAAGTGGCTTCAGTCCCCTTTCTGTTGCATGAGCAAGGGAAAGAGTTCCTTTGTATAACTCTTCCCCTTGAGCATCAAGTGGAGGAAAAGGAAGAGAGAAGGAGCACAGTTACGGAGACCTGCAGCAGCTGCCTGCTCCTCCAAGTCTGGTTGAGTGGAGAGGAGCCTGGCAGGACTCATTTGGCTCTCAGACTGTGAGCTGTGCAAGTGCACCAAAGAACGTCTTTCTCCGAGGTATGCTGCATTCTTACAATTTAGGCGTGACCTAATCCGAGTCCCATTAACACTAAATGGAACGCATACAAGCAATTTTTAAAGGTATAACTATACCTTTGTCTCTCCACCAGTCTAAAAAAGAAAATGAAGCAACAGCAATAACTGACATAAACCTAAATTCTTCTTTTGCACAAAATATAAAAGCTTATGTTGTACTGCTACTAAGAATCAGCTGACTTTACATCATGCTATCTCTGAACAATCTCAGTATTATTTTCCATTTAAGTCTTTCATTTTTTTAATGTGCTGCTGACAAGCCACTTTCTAGCCTCCTACACTTCGGGACATATCACACTCCTTAGCTAGCATAGATCAATTGCTATCATGAAGCTATGTTTACAGAGTGACAGCAGCAGACATTTTTCTGTTGTTGACTGTTGTCACATGTAGTAATTTATATATCCGAAAAGCTTTAAACAAATTAGCAAATTAAACATTTAATTTTTATTCATTTTGGACAATTACTATGTGGCATTCTATTGCCTGTTCCGTTATCTGAAAGACAAAAGTAGTTGAATGCAGCCTCTCATTTTCCAATTTTCAGAGGAAACATCCTTTGAATATCTGAACCAGCATCCACAAGAGCAGCAGCCAAACTGCATGCTCAGGGGCCACTGTTGCTCTCGGTCAGGTGTGCTGGGGGCCAGGCCAATGCAGCCATTCTTGCCCTTTGCTACAGCTGATGCAGCAAATCATGCTAGACTGAAAATAGAGCTAAATCCCTTCCCCTGGAAAAACCTGATTTAGTTGGTCAGCTAGATGGCTGGACACAGCCATTTTGAAAGCTAGAATTGGTCTTCCAGCTGTTAACTGGCCACCACTGATCTCCAGTATTCCTTCAAATATTGCAGACTATTTTTATGTTATATTGGTAAAATTTAGCATGCCAAAAACAACACCCAGGGGACAGCTATTACTCAGAATCATCTCTTAAGTGTGGCTATTTATTCTGGCAACTTATTTGACCCGCAAGAACTTTGGCTGTATGCCTTTAAATACTCTTAGGCTCCATTGTGCGCTGACCGAAGTGGCCCAGCCCAAGCCCTACTCCTCCTCTTCCATCCTGCTGCGCATTTCCAACCTAAGAGCTATAGCAGGGCCTCTGCTCATGCAATGGAGAGGGCTGTAGCAAAAGTAGGTAGCAGCTGGCAGTAAGAAGAAAATCTTGATGGCTCCAGCTCCGGTTTGTGCTGCATGCTCTGCCACCAATGTGAATTGCCCCAGGCACAAATCCTGGCCTGACAGTGAGCTCAGCTCAGACGGAAAGGAACAAACCATAAAAAGAAAAAACAGTTGACTTGCATCTTCCTAATAATTTCCCAAACTCTTACTCACTCAAAAGCCTTACTAGTATTGTAGCACATGATGGTGTATAACAGCATTGTTTATGGTTCAGGATCATTAAAAGATTCACATGATAGTGTTCAAACAATCTGGAATTAATACTAGATTCTGGTACACTTGACTGTTGAGAGTTACGGAAATGCTTAACATTGTCAGGATAATCTTTATTTGCTAAATCTCACTGTTATGTATGAAGCCTTCTCTCTTACTGCACACTCAAAGGCAATGGGAATCTTTTCATTGATTTCAAGGGAGTTTTAATTAGGCTACTGGCCACATAAACAACTTCGCCAATTACACCAACTGAATTTAAGCTTGGGATTTGCAGATTCCCATTCTTCCTGTCTTTTCAATGATCAGCATTTTAGGCTTACTTCTTAAAGATACATCATCTTGGGATAACATAGCTAACCTGAAGCGTTGTATACACTTTTCATTTTATATACAAATGCATACTTTAAGAAGAAAGGCCAAAAATAACCTGTACATAAACTTGCTGAAGTCAGTAAACAAATTTGTCAAAACTGATCTTATATATCTGAGCTTCTTTTAAATCCAGGAATATAAAACAAAGTGGTACTATACAAACACTTGCACAGAAAGCATGAGTACTGCTCAAATGCTACATCCAAATGTTATTCTGAAAGTCCATGAACAACTGCCATTTTGACTTCTACAGCTTTTTCACCCCACCGCGCCCTGCTGCCTTTTTCTGTTGCTGACTGTTAGAAGACATTTACACTTGGTCATATCTCTTTGGATACGTTGGATAGAACGAGAGTGCTACAAGCAACACCAGTTTCATTTTTATTTAGTGGCTTTAGTTTGTCACTGCGTAAAACGATGTAGTCATACTTGCTTCTGCATGCTGGTGCAAGATTCAAAACTAGAATGCGTGAGCATTTCTGAAAGACACCGTAAGCCTTCATTTCCATCCCTATTTTGTTGTCTTAAAGCAGTGCTGTAAGTATTCAGAATATTAGAGAAAGGTTTCAATTTGTAGACCAAGCCTACTGTGCCAATTTTGTCCAGTTATTGCAAGTCCAATTTTAAGCGCAATGAAAAAAAATCACAAGAGATATTTCCACGGAAAACATGAGTGGTTTAGGTTAAAACCTTTTGAGTATTAGGAATCCACATTGGGCCATGCCCAGAAATCTTTTTATATGGTGATTTTCAAGATGCATGCATTATTGTGAGCACATGGTATGTAAATGCATTGGGCTGCTTAATAAGCATTCACTGACACACATCTGCAGCTTTGCTAATGTACCTTTTATTCGTATGTGGTTGCCAAGGAAACAGGTTATGGCCCAGTATTCTACCTAAAATATACTGAGCAATTGTTCTATGATAATTTCCTTAAAATAGCTACAACTTAGATTTTGTAGCCCATTGCGTCTATAAATCTAGGTAACCTGAATTTATCTAATTTTAATGTTTCGCTGATTAGTGTAAACCATCAATGCCATCTTACTGTCTCTGAAAATCCATTACCATTTTCTACATCATGCAACATTGCGTATTAAAAGTAAACTTAACTAGAGAAAACACTTGGAGATAGTCTAGGAATTGAAGAGGTTTTTTGTTTTGTTTTTTTTTTTTAATTTGGTTGCTTATCTTACATTTTGCCTGGTAGCCTTAATTACTTATTTCTACTTATGAGATAGCACAGCATTAATGATTATGATGCAAGAAACCATTTAGAAATTTGTGCAAATAGTACCACTGACATCAATGAAATGACTCCCTTTCTGCAACGCAAATTATACTCTATGATACAAAGAACCACGTTCAAAATTAATGAATTAATCAGGATTTCACTGATTCTTTCATTCAATACATACATATCTCAGATCTAAAGCACAGATAGCAGACATGCTTATTTTAACCAAGATGATTATTGCATATTCACAGTAAGAAGAAACTGCTAATATTTGAAAAAGCCGTGCAAAATGTGAAACTCTTCCTTTGAAATATCCTGATTATTTATTACAATACCATACTTGAATTTACAAAGCGCTCTTTGCAGCTCACGACTTGAGAGCTTTTTTACTACCCCTGATTACAGTCATGTATGAAGGCAGAGATTAGCCTGTTTTAGATGAACTATATACAGCTTAACCAAAACAACAATATTAGAAACGGGCATTGGCACTAAGAGAGTTCCTTTACCTTTATTGTATGGTGCAGATTTCTAATGAACACTAGTGACTGGGATCCAGAGTTGACATTCTGCTAAGCTCAGGAGGTTTGCTTGCCTGCCAATGTGTTTGGTTTGTACAGATCATTAGAGGCTATAACAACCTGTTTCAAAGATCTGTTCTGTCTGAATTTGTTTGTCCGACCTCTATGGCAATGAAAATCCAGCAGGAGCTGGAAAAATCCAACGATATTAACATGAGAGTAGAGCAATGCAGTACCACAGCAAGAACAACTCTTAAATTCTTATAAAAAAGGCAGAACTTTAACTGGGAAAAAAAATCGTGTAATGCAGTGTTTTTAAAGTGTTAAGTATTTTAGCACTATTTCTATGTGCGCTAAAGAGATTTCAGCTTGCTATAATCACCCCATAAACTTACCCACCTAAAATCAGGTTGTTCTTCTGTTAGAGTCTTTTAAAAGTGGTATCGACAGGTATTTTCGGCAAAACCATCTCAGTAATTTTGTGAACTCTGTGGCTACTGTGTATCAGCCTGCAAAGGGGAAAATCCAAATTTAATGACTAATTATTAGACAAGTACTAATTTCCAGATACATTGTGTAACTCATCTAAATTTTCCCTGGAATGCTGTAGGACTCCAAATCTACACCTGGGAGGCTTACAACATACCAGCAATAAAACAGTACCGTTGACCAAACTATTGTGAATACTGTTTCTGCCTGCATTGGTTTATTACGGTTTAACCTGCGTAGTGCAAACTGGACAGAATGTTTCATAAAATGTAAGGACGTTTTCAAGTTTAAAATAAATCCTTGGGATCACTAGAAAAATTCAACTAAAACCAATCCTTGGCTCTACTTCCTTTCCCCCATGTCAACTATGTCCAAATTATTCCTCACACATTTATCTAATAAGACATCAAATAATGGAGGCTTCACAGCTTCCTTGGTTAGTCTGGTCCTGAGTTTCACACAGTCAAGTCAGTGGAAAACAAGAGTATTTTAAGATTAGCTTCACAGTTTGCCAGTTTAGAAAACAAATCGTGGTACAGGGAGAAACGATCATTGTTACCAGTTAACTCCCTTGACTCCACATAAACTGCTGAAACCAATTACAACTTATCCTTTATTGTAAAAGCCTCCATGTTTTTTTTGCAGTCTTTCAAAAGGCCTTTTCTTTCTCCTCTTTCCATTCTGCCACTTGTGTTTTGGTCTCTTTTGTCACAGATACCATCACAGTCATCTGTGATAATGACATTTCTAGGCAACTCTTGTTGTCTGGAATACACTTCCTGTATCGTTCTGCTTAAATGATAATTCATCGTTCTCAAACATCCTGATTTTATGTTATTATGTATCAAACATTGTAATAAGGTTATCATGTAAGAGTGTGAAAATTGTTCAGAGCAGGGCTTTGTTTCAAAGATACTAAACAAAATTAAATTGTTCCATAGAGCAACTGCAAAATCTTACACATAAGGCCTTACGACTCAGCTCATAGACATTTATACAGCAGCAATTAAGAATACATAGATCCATCTTCCCTTTGCAAATATATCACATGCTTTTATAAATAACATTAAACAAGAACTACAGGATCCATTACTTTGGCTCTAAAACGTAAGAAGGTGAGCTAATTTTTTTGTTGTTGTTGGTTTAGCTGAGTGCATTTTTATTCTGCCTTGATTTCAGTAAGTATTCTATAGCTCACATCTGCCCATAACAAAGGCCAGAATGAAAGAAAATTGCATGAAGCCATTATTATTATTTCAAATACCAATAAAATCATATTCACAAATGATTGTGAAATATTAGGTGAATGGGAAGCTTAAACATCACGTTTGGAGGAATCCAGCAGTAAAAGATCTCATCAAAGCTAAAGAATTCCCAAAGTTGATAATAGTAGAATTCAAATGTAATATTATACTTAATAAAGCCCTTTAAAAACATAATAAAGCAATTCACATGATAAAGTACAACAGACACTAGATGCCTGAAAAGGGTTAATTGGTACCTGTTCATTACTCCCAGTGTCTGTCTAATATCCTGACAAATATTGTCTGAAGACAGGTAGTTTCACACTGAGACCTGCAGTTTCAAATCAAAATGAAGTTTAGAGGCAGAAGTAACCTTAATCGGAAAGGTCACTGACAAGCAAGAAGGATAGCGTCTGAGTGAATGATTTTTAGTTCGATTTCATTTTCACTCACACTTTCCATAGATTTTCTGTTAGGCAGAAATGGAATTTGCATGGATAAAAGAACACATTTCAATTCTAAAAGGGAGGACTGCGTATCCGCGATTAGACTTCTGTGAGAAAACTGAAAAAAAAAACCAACCCCAAGCCCCGCCAACAATAACGTTTGCCGGCTGTGCTGGAGGTGTGAAAAACTGCACCTGCTCCTGCACGCCCTGCTTAGCCCCCTTAGCCAAAGAGAGTAAAATGGATGAAGTTTACACAAGATTTCTTATGGCACCTCTGGCTCTAAGATTCTGACACTCTGCGTTACGTAGATGCAACTACCATTGAAATACATACAGCAACCCACATAGAAGAGTCAAACTGGAAACAGCTTGCTAATTACTAGACTCCTCCTTAATACATAAATCAGGTCCTTTAGCTAGAAAAAATTACCCTTCACAAGCTGCCAGTGAGTTTTTTCCAGACTCAGGAAAGCACTTGAGTTCAGTCATATTAATTACAAGAGGACTTGCACCCCCTAACAAAAGAGCAAATTTGCAAATGGATTTAAAACAACCATGGCAAAGCATGCTGGTGTAACGGAGCTACACTTTTTTTAAAATGCCTTTAGTAGGTATGTTTGAACACAAAGACATAATAAAAACAGTTTATCGCTAAGTGCCCCATCTTTTCTAAAGATAAATATCAGTGGCAATAAATAGATTGCTTCTACATAGCATTTGCTCAGCAACTTCCTTTAAAAATAACCACACAAGAAAAAAACAAGGAAATGCAATTTTGGTAGCTACATGTAATGGCGCACTCCATGTTAACATTTCACACAGGAAAACAGTCAGCAGAAGCAAGCTACTGGAGCTAAATCAAATTACGAAAATATGCAAACTTTAATATGTCACTTGAGAGATGCTGTTTATTACAGTTTGAGTTCTGCTTCTTTAGGTGGAACAGGGGAATATTGCACTGTGTCAAACTAATCTCACAATTATGAATCAAATGCTTTTATTATCATTATTAAGCATTGGCCTATCAAGACAGATGACAAGTCATAATCCTGAACAGTTATACTTTGTTTATTTGGAATGCACTGAACTGATATATTTAGAGATAAGTGAGAATTAGTTTGATATTACTGACACTGGCAAGGCTATTATTGATAATTGGCTGTGCTTCTAAATACCTCCTCTGCGTTAATTTTCAGTGCTGGGTCCTCATCCACACAGAATATACTTAGTCATTTTAAAGTCAAGGACATGAGAGGAAAATGGCTACCCTGCTGCAAAAGTCTCATTGCAGTAGTGAGAATTTCTCAAGTCATGTACAAAGGAGATTCACAAGGAGATACGCTACGTTATAAGCTCGGTGGAGCCTTTAGGAACGTCTGATTCTGTATAAGCAGTTACCTATGCTACACATAAGATTTAACTTTACTGATACTGTTAAAAATATTAGCTAAGAGAGACATAAGGAATCGTAATACTGAAATTTTGCAAAATCTATAAGGTCTGCAAACTACCGCAAACCACAAGTGAGCTTATTCTGTAAAGGCTTGTTTAAGATCCGGCAGAAGTTCTTTTCCAGTGTGCTTAAACGCAGTTCTTTACCTGAACTGCAGAATGGGTCTGCTATTTAAGGAAAGGTTTATTAGCATTACTGTGGCTGAATTCAGCAAAGGTGAAAGAAGGCTTAAACATACTTCTGATTCTCTACATTTCTCAGCTGCTAAATATTTCAGTGATACTTTTATACTTGTGATAATGAAACTATCACTTCATGTACACGCAGTACAAACCTTGACCTACATGCAAGACTAGGCTAAATTAAGAAAAGAAACCGGGGTACGTTTCTGGAAACAACCAATGCAAAACAGGAGTAAAACAGTTTTTTGTTGTGTACAGCTTTATAAACATGGCATCGTTTAAGAAATGATAGCCGCATGGAAACATAACATGAGATCAGATTCTCGTTTAGAACTAAAAGGAAACAAGTGCAAAATTTCCATTTGCATTGTAATATTGCTGTTAAAGAGAATAACGTCTTTCTACATCTCTACTATTGCACCTTTTAAAAGGATTTGGTTGCCAAGGAAACTGGTTCTGGCCCAGTATTAATCTGAAACAAATATATTACAAAAGTTGGTGTAAGTACTACAGTACTCATAATTCTTTTCATTCTTAATGCTCAAATTCAGGTTTTTGTACCTAAGGCTGTTAAGTTTTTATTTCATAACCTTTTTTGTGTGAAGTAAAACACACTTCAGTGAACTGATACTCAGTTTAAGCTGACAGGGCCACCTACATCAATCTCTCTCTTTAAAGTCCTTCTACCTTAAAATAAAAAGAAATACTGCAGGTTTGTGTTTGTAGCTAATACTGAAAATATAAGCATTAAAGCATATTAATCTTTATTTAAGATTTCGCACAAAACACAAAACCGCTTACGACAGAATTTAAATATTTTTCATTTTTCTTATCTACCTCAATTTTTATTTTTGCATTTTAACTGCAAGCTTAGTAATGCTTATAGTCAGCTTTAAAATGCAATTGAATCAATAGGGTTTTCAAAAATTCTTTTGTTGCATAAGCGTTGCCACGCCCTTAGTACATATGATTATTTTAACAGACATGATTGCTCTACTTTCACAATAGGTTTTTTAAAAACAGATAAGAATAATTGTCATGCCAATATGTGAAGCCAACAATTTAATATTAGGTTGTTGTCATTAACAGTTTAACACATTTTTTAACTGAAAGCTACATTCCAAAGCCCATTTCATGTTCTTGCAACACTGACCAAGAAATCAGTAAAACATGCAAATCTCAACCTACCTGCGTGTACCACTTAGTGCAGTGTTAGCATGGCAATGCACCCAGCCATTTTTATGTAAAGCGATGGAGATAAGTTCTATTCTTGGTCTTCTTGATAATTTTTTAGAAGCAGTTGTCAAAAATCAGATGGGAAGCAGCTTGAATAGACCGTGATCAGGAGAACCGAGTTTATCAATAGGGAAAGCAGGAGTGGGGAAAAAAAAATGTCCTCATCCAAGGTTTTCCGAAACTGCAACACAAGGTTGTTTTTTTTTTTTTTCTCCTCCTCAGAGGGTTCAAAGCTTGAAGCTGACCACTGCAAAGGCCACTTGTCACATTTACTGAAAATCAGCCTATTGATATCACAGCTGAAAATATAAACTCGACAACCAAAGCCCATTGCACAACGTGGACTGCGTAAGAGTTAAAAATAGATTTGACGTGCCTCCTACCTGCATAATAAATATGTAAGTTTCAAGTGCTTTAATTCGATATTCACATTAATTAACAATACAATATACATTATTTAAACTACAGTAAACGCAAGAAGAAAAAGGGTGACACCATCTGGAAGCACAGTTTGCTTTTTTTTTTTTTTTCCCCCTTTCCAAGGGCTAATAATGTAGTTTGAATGTGATGACAAGCTAACAGCTCACCACACTGCAAATGAAAAAAGAATTCTTAAGGTGATGCTCAAATATCTAAGCCTGTAATGAAGCACAAACCAGTCTTCACTACTGCATGACATGGCACACAGACCATTTACATACTCACATTTGAGATACTAGGCACAGTATAATGAATTCAATACACAGCATGCACACAGCACAAGCAACGTTAATCCTGCCTGCCATTTTAGGCTTGCAGAAGTAAGATACATACTGCAGCACAGCTCTGGTAAGGGAGGAGGCAAGGGACAGCTCACCTTAAATGCAGTATCTGATTAATGTTGTAAGTGACATTGCGTATCAGCTACAGAGTCTTGGTTCAACTGGGTGGGAGGGAACAAAGAAAATTGTCATCAACTGGTGATGCAAGATGAGCTCCAGTCACTAACACTGTTAGCAAACTCCAAATTCTACAATGATACAGTAGTAGGCATTTCAAACTCTTATCAAAATCTGCCTGTGCAATGGCTGAGTCCGCCTGCCGAGGAAAACAAAACAATCTTCTTGCTTATTGGAGAAACGCCGGATCGACTACAGTGACATCCTCTTGATGCAGGAAGATTTCACGTCGCACGTATTAAATCCTGGATGCATTCGCTGTGCTTTCCTAATTTTTAAGTCTCAGAATGAAGAAATAAAATAAAAAGACAATGACAGCAAAAATAGCATAACTAAAGGTCTAATGTTCATACAAATAAACGATTTCTTTTTCTTTCCTTTCGGTTTTCTCTCTTTTACAGTCCATCAAAATCCTGAGCAGTATTGACAAACCACACGAGCACAGGGTCTGACTGCATGATCAGCTGTCTGTGTCTACGCTACACCCTGTTAACCACAAGCAGTGTTAGAGCTAAATATATCTGCAATGCAGAAATGGTAGGTGCTACGTGGTTATACAATTCTGATTAATTATAAAATATTTTTCTATCCTCAGATGTAATAAATAAAAGAAAATTTGGTGCTGATCTCTGTCAGGCATGGTATCTGTCAGACTTACAGAACATAAAAGCTATCCTAAGTATACTGACCTAGATAGCACTAAGAAGACTTAAGCAGCATACAAGCGTACTCACTGTCAAAGCAAGGAAAACGAAACAATGATTTTCTAATCAAACTGAAAGCAACAACTCACTACCACAGTATGAATTCCAAAATGCTACGTACTGTATATGCACATCTCATGTTACTGGAAGATGCAAAGCTCCTTTGTTTTTTTTGTTGTTTTTTTTTTTTTTTTTTCCCTCGGAGGCTTTTCTTAGTTACGGTTGCACAATGACATTCTGACATCATGGAGGTCAATGCAGATACTAAAGTGCTGTTGTCTTTTAGAAAAAAAATAATTTTGACATATTAAACCACAGCTGCAAAAATAATTAACAATTTCACATCACCTACTTAACATCTTTCTGTTACCTTCTGAGATTAATAGCATGCACATTGTTCTGCCGCGTACGCTAAATTGGTATCACCCTCTGCACAGACCACAGGAGTAATTGTGGGAATTTGATTTTTATAAATAAGTGTTACAAAAGGCTTATTTTCTGGAAAACTTCACAATACAATAAAATATTTTGTATCTATAATGAAAAATGTATGGAGAGAAAAACATTAAAACCTGCTATTTTTTAAATGCCTAATAAGCAAAACTGGTTTTATTTTCATTGTCACTGTGTCTCCAATGGGAGAATGAGAGAACCGTGCCACTGTTTACTGTAACCTGAATTACCTTCCCAGAAGGCTAAACCATCAGGTGAGGTAAAACAAACCAGAAGATCTACCTGTTTAGAGAGCAGAATCCCACACACGCTATTTGAGTGACTTCTCACAGCTTCCTATCTCTCTACCCACAAATACCGCAAGCTGATACCTAACGCATGAACAGAATTGTGAAGATGAACACGTTAGCTCTGAAAATACTTCACAGAAAGATTTCTGTAGGTAAATACTGTTTACCATACGTATAAATGAATACAAATGATTTCTGGCCAACTGCTGAAATAAATTGATCCTTGTGAGGCCAGATTTGTACAGAGAAGTGCTGACTTTCATTCAGCCTCCCAATACAGCTGAGAAAGAAAGCAGCCAAATTTTCAGCCACATATTCTTTCTCTAGGAACATGTGGACCCTATGATTTTTTTATCTAAAAGGACACCTGCTTTTAAAAGTGAAAACTAATACCAAGTATTGTGTTAAATCAGAAAATGTTGCACAGCAACAACTAGACCGCTGTACTACGTATTCACTTCTCGTAAAAAACAGACAACCTGATTTTGGGCTTTTTTCCCCTCTTCTTTCTTTTTTAATGATTACGTAGGTATCTATTTAATTTGGAGGTTTTCCTTTGGGAAGTTATTTGGCATTTTGTTCTCTTTCATTTTAAAGGCTGGGAATGAGATGATCCTAACAGTCAGTGCTTTAAAATATTCAGAATCCCCTTCCATAAATAGCACATCTGTCACACAGAAAGGGAACCCAGCCAGCAGAAAGGCAGACCAGACCAGCAAAAACAACTGCTATTCCAATACACGATTACAAAATAAGTTAGGATTTTAGCAACCCTTTATTTGCATTTTTGTTTGTTTTGAGCTTTTTAAGCTAAGAGCTGTCTGATTATATACATGCCACCATATATTAACTTTAAATTAAGAATGTTAAATATGGATTAATTTCGAGGTTTTTTTAATGTTCATCTCTTAGTCAAATGTATACTATCAAGCTAGTCATGCCCTGTTTAAAACCACTGCACAGCTCCTGTAGATTTCAAGAAGGGAAGATTTGGGCCTTAAATAGCAGTCTGTTAGGTTTAGGAGAAAGTATGATATTACAGTTGAGGAGCTAAGTGATAGGTTTGCTTAAAGACAATGATTTTCAGCAGAAGACAGATTTCAGCGGAATCTCACAACAAATATATCCGTTCCTGCATTCTTGAGGTTAGCATTCTCATACTCCCAGAGAAGTACTGTTCTGGAAGAGACACAGCAAGGTGTTCTGGGTTGTGTGATTTTGGAGATATTAAAAGCCTGCTGGCAGTGAACACAGCAGAGGAGTAAACATCTCGCAGTCAACAGGGGAGTGAGCCTGTCCAAATCTTTATGCATACCTCTTGCTTTAATAGCTCATTTTCAGTGCTTAGTAATAATTTTCCAGGCTTAGATTTGCAATGATTTTGCTTCAGGCTCAACATAATTTCAGTTCAGAGATAAGATTCCAGGCTTTTTGACAGCTGCATGATACATGGCGTAGTAAATAAATAATTTTTTTAAATTCTAGGTTGCGGAAAGTAGGCCCAAATTTTCAAGGTAGAGATATATTCACCCTGCATGGTATTTCTCAGTCAGAAACTTGGATTTAAGCTCTAACCTGATTTTTGTCAAAACTGCTATATTCCTAAGGCACTGGCTCTCCTGATTCTTGACTACAAAATTCCCTGCCTCTGCGGGGTCAGGACTACCTCAGGCTATGAGCTTGTGTCGGTTCTTTATTCAATCAGCTTGAAGTGAGGCTATTTCAGGTATCCTCACTGGATCTTACAGGCCGTTTGTGCTGTAACCTTTCCCATTTTCAAGCTTCCTACTTGTAAACATGCTTCCTCTTCCTCTATTTATCACCACTCGAGGGCAACAACATCTAATCTCTCCTCACATACTATAGCTTATCAAAACTGGTGAGGAATGAGGAGTCCCAGTGTCACTTTGCATTGCAGCCTCCACCTTGCGGTATGTGGTTTCTTAGAGGAAAAGTCCTAGTCCTCCAGACCGATCATTTGGAGAGCAGCAGCAAAAGGAGATAGGGTGTGGAAAGACAGACTCACATAAAGTCCCTAAAACTGTACTGATTTTTGTCTGAAAGTATTGCCACACCTTGTCATCCTAAAAAGAAAATACGTGAGGACGGTCTGGTAGACTGGGAACTCTGCCAAGGACCAATCTCGTAGCAGTAAATATATGGAGGACTAGCAGGCTTTGAGAAAAAAGTAACAAACGCTTTCAGCTTTATGTGGATCAGCTCTCTTCTGTCTTTATTCAACACAGGCTCAAGCTGGACCAAGAGAATAAAGTGTCCCTCTAGCTATAGACGACACCCTGGGTGTGGGAGTTATGCTTAACAATATATAAATGAATGGACGGGCATACATACGCTTGGGTTCATTCCCACCTCAGTACATACTTTTTTTTTAAAACTGCTTGTCAAGTAAAGGAGCAACACAAAGAAAACAAAGGATAGAATCAGTCCCAGCCCTCAAGAAACTGTAGTCAACTGTTCTGTGATACCATCCCTGCAAAGCAATGACAAGGGGACATGGAGCACAGCTGGGAATCCAGGGTGGGTGTTTCCAAAAGTGCATACCAGAACTGGCTCCCGCCTTTCAACAAACCTGCTCTTGGAATGACTGTTTCAGCCTCTGAATTTAGCTGCATCAATTATATTTGTCTCTTCACTCCACTAGTGCCATTGCAAAACACACCTTGTCAATGAATACTCACTTTAAAATGAGAGTAATTTTGGAAAAGAAAACGTACACCCTTGATAGTGAACTAAATTCTCTGACCTAACGCTCACATTCCGGAAAGCATCCACATACCCAGACGTTCAGGCTAGCAATGAACTCGCTTGTCAAATGCCTTCCATCCAAAATCCTACTGCTCACTACATGACTTAGAAGCTACTTTCTTCAGTACTGAAACCTCGACTAGTTGTTGTTGGGCTGCAGAAAATAAGGGGGAGGGGGGTGGAAGGAAAAAAAGGGCAGATGATAGAACCTTAGCAGTTTGCCTTTCTAGAGCCAAAGTAAAGCACTTCTATACCTGATCTAGATAACATCCCCTGGACTTCCATTTGTGTACACATCTAGCTCAAATGGCCCCAAGGATACAGACTGAATCAGTCGAGTGCTGCTGACAGTTTTCCCAGGCTTTCCCACAATTCCTTCTGTGTCGCTGTATATCTAAACAAATTCTTCCATTATTTGCTGGGACAGAAAACAGTTCTTCTCAGTTATTCCTACACATGATTTACAGAACTTCATTCTTAATTGCCACACTCACATAAACAGGCCATCAAAAATAATATCTAAGTGGTCTAAGATGCAAGTTCAAACTCCTGCTATTCCTGTTAGATAGGGATGTTTTTCAGCACTACTGAATTAAAAGCAGAGCAGCATTTAAAGGCAATTCCTCTTATAAAAGACAAATACTGAGATTCTACAAAAATAGCAAATAACAGAATATTACAAAATGTATTCTGATATACTGCATTGTATCAATGTGTTAGGAATCTGCATTATGAAAAAGCATGATGCCTTGTCTCAATAGGACTTGCTTTTCAAGGCCC
>VZTL01014889.1:9038-43908 GCA_013400535.1 Scopus umbretta
AAAAAAAAAAAGTAAAAAAAGACTATACTTTAGTCAAGCACTCTGTTCATTTTAATACAGTAGACAATGAACCTTTCCTACAGAGGTCAAATATGATCACTGTAGGACTCGGAGGTAACAGTACAAACCTGGAACTTGGTTTGGCATTTAACCCAGACACCGCACAACCATGTCTTGGCACCTTCAGGTTCTGGAAACCAAAGCCTTTAGGGTGTGCTTTCAGCAGAATGACATGAGAAATACCAAGCTGTGCCAGCAAAAGACACTTGGCACTGATGCCAAGAGGAACCGTGTTGCCATGTAAGAGGGACAGTGTTTCTGACAGCACTCCTTCAGAAAGCCTTTCTCCCCACAGGTTTATTGTCAGAGAAGACAAGATGGTTCCTGAGATTCACACACATTAGGGAGCAGAGTAAAGCTCTTTGCTTTTCCTTTTCCTGGTGGCTGCCCATTACACGACTGACACGGCCATACCAATATGCCACAGACACGTGCTGGAATCTGCAGGTGAACGGCAGGCTGGGCGTTACACAGATGCAGTCCTTTATGCAGCATAAATTAATTCACATTCAATTTTATCCCATCTCCTAACTGGTAACATTCGTAAAGACAGTCTGGAGGACTACTTAGCTTCCTCATCCTTTCACAGCCCTGAAGAATAGAGGGTAAAGCACTGGGACTCACAAAACCAGAAAATCATTGATATCGGCAGGCAGCTGAGCAGAAACTCAGAGCTATCAGTTGCGTTTAAGGTCTACTGCTGTGTTACAACCTTTCGTTCTGCAAACCTTGCTCTTTATTTATTGGTTACACCAGTTAATTTCATCTGTTTTGCAGAAATATTTACCGAGGTTAGGTGAGAGAAGCAGAAGCTGCAGCTGCATCCTCAGTCACCACACGATTTATTTACAACTGGGGCTTTGTGGTGCAGCTAGCTAAAAGAGGATTAAATTACGCTTTGTAGATTAAGAGTCTGAACACTATAAAACTCATAAGCCTTTGTATGCTAAGCAAGAACTTTGACTCCCACAGGAGCTTGCAACAGAGATTCTGCATACACATAGAAGACTTGAATTTTTTTTGATATTTCAGTGTTGCTTTCACAAACAAAGATATTATCAAACTGTTCTGGAAACATTTTATCAGTACAAAAAAGTTAAACTGGATCACGATGTCCAGTACATTTTCATCTCAGTTCCTCCACACAGCCATCCAAAAAGACTCTCCTATTGTAACGGTACAATCACCAGGTATACATTATCCGTATATCCATTCCACTCTCCCTTCACACTAGAACAATACTATCCCAGATCTTTGCTTGCTGGAAAAACGTACTAACACAACACACACACACATATCTTTTCCTGCCCCCTTTCTTCTCCTCCTCCCCTTGTCTTCTCATACATCATTTACAAAACGCACGCAACAACTTCTTCTTTCAAGAGAACTTTTACTTATATTTAGATAGTATTCTGCTTAAAACAAAGACAAGCAGCATTGTTTGGAGACAAAGAGAGCAAAAGAAGTTTCAAGTCTCTACAAGACCATAACAAAAAAAATCTACATGTGGATCAGCTACAGAGCAGACAGATGTGTGTGTGTATTTTCAGCTAAGAGGGAGGCAACTCTCCAAGGATTCAATCAAATTATTTCTTCCTCAGCCTTATTTGCCATTTTCCCCTCCACACTTTTAGGAGAAAAGCAAGAAAACATTTCAGTTTGATGTGCACATACGACTACTTTCTGCAACAGAAGACAGAACTAGCTGATAAAATGTTTCGCTCAGAGATGTTTGGGGCTAGCCACTGTAATAAATAGTCCACTGACAGATGTTCCTGGTTTTAAAAACACAGAGTGAAAGTTTCCCACATAAAACTGTTCAAGAAAGCTAGGATTTTCTTTATACATTACGGGCTGGACATTTTAAGATAAGTCTTCCATTATCATCATTGACGGCAAAGACAAAGCGGGTTTAAGGCAGGTATTAGCAATCTCTAATGCTCAAGATAATGGTGAAGAAACTAGTTCAGGTGTGTCTAATTCGCTTGCAAGGCTGGTTGCTGATGTGGCCAGGCTCTTCCAGGGGTGGATCGAGCCCCGATGTCTGTGCACGGCCCTACCCTGCAAGGAGGAGACAGCTCCTCAAGGCCCAGCTCAAACCCACACACGAACTGCCCTTACCTTGCCTACTCCACACCCGCAACCCCCGGGTCGCCAGCCCGTGCCTGGCAGCCAGCCCCGCGGGTTTGCCAGCCCCACGGGATGACAGGTCTGCAAATGGCGCCAGGTCCTGCGCGCTCCGGGCCCCCACCCCGAGGTGGCACAAATGCAGCCCCCATGGCCGGGGCCTCTCCCCTTCCACCACCCCAGCGCTCGGGTTTAGCCAGCCTCGCGCCCAGTCACGCAGACCCCGTTTTGCTGAAATACGATGGGTTCCGCACATTTTGGTGCATAATGCAACAGGAGGTGACTGTTGCTGGAGAAGCAGTGGGAGAAATGGCTCCCCCATATAAGCCAGCGCCAGCTAAGAAAGGATGCTCTAGGGGCGATATTAAGTGTTAACTGTCCAGGAATAGCTAAGAAGGGCATGTTAAACAGTAATCGCTAGGTAACTGTCTCAGACAGACAGAAAGAGAAGGGAAAAAAAAACCTGAAGTAGCTATCTTTAAAGAGAACAAGCAGATCTGAGTAATCCAATTTAGGGGAGATAAGAGTCTGCTGGTAGCACTGTCCTTTAACTGGACAAACGCCTTCGTTCAAGTGTCAACCCCAATCCCGGGGAGGTCAGCGCACGGGGCCTGCAGCCTAATGTACTCCTGAATTGGCTGAGTGGATTTCCGAACAAACATGCTGGTCCAACAGAATTGATTTTCAGCAGGCCGTATGGGTCCCTAACGTAATTATCCTGCAGTGAGTCAGTTCACAGCAGCCCCTGCATTTAAAAGCTGCTGGTCAGCCAAGAGGAGAGGTTACTGCCGCTGCCTCAGCCTCTCCGCCAAGTACAGCTTCGCTTTTAATTGTTTAAACAGCAGTGGAATTTCTTTTGCTCTTTCTCAACAGAGAATCATTATATCCCTGTTTAAAGAGGTCTGGAGGGACCTCAGAAGAAACTTCCCCGTCAAGCTTTGTGTGCTAATGAAAAAAATCAAGTCATAGCTCTCTAATAGGCGAATTCAATTTATAACAAGCAAATACAATCATCTCAACACCAGTGCTACACCACAATAAAACTTCCCCAGTTTTTGCTCCAAAACAGCTCCTGCACCCGGCGCCGTCACCCGCAGGCCCGGGGCAGCCGGCCTGGTGCAGGGAACCCGCTCCGGCAGCCGCGGCCCAGGCGGGCGCAGCCAGCTCGGCCGTCGGCCTGCTCCCGCCTGGGGCGGCCCCCGGCTCCTCAGGACAGAGGGGAGGACGCTGCTCTCAACCGGACAGGCCTCAAGAGCGGCACGGCACGGCACGCTGCCTGGCTCAGGGGGCGTTAGGGCACGGCTGAGAGCTGGCTGTGCTTCCTACCCAACCGAGAACTCATCTCCAGGCACTTCGATATAAAGGTTAATTCATTAATGAAGTTCCTATAGTGCCTTCCTTGGAACTGCTGACATGAATCCAGTCATGTCTAGGGAATCATTTGATGCAGAAGAGCCAAATTTCTCCATGATAAAATAATATCAGATTTGTACACCAACTGGATAGAGCGAGATCAGTTTTACAGTGTTTCCTCTTGTGTTTTTCTCTTTCTCAGTGAAGGTTTGGATGGACTCTGAAAGCCAGGAGGGAACCCCAGAAGGTCTGTAGTTCTGAGATATGCACCAAAAAAAGCCCATGCCCTAATACTGGGCCATCTCCTACAGACCTTGCCAATAATGATGATGTGAAGTAGCACTGAATATTTTAAGATTCCGCCCTTCCCCGTTTCATCGCAGTAGTGTCAATTCTTCATAGAAGTGGATGTATCACCCTCAAACAAAAAGCACAGCGCCTGCTATGCTTGTTCAAGATGTCATCGCATTTCTTGCAGCTTTGTCCAGCTGAGTTTTGTCCCAGCTACCTAAAAGTTTCCCACAGTGGGGAAACCACCAGTGCCATGGGCCAATTCACAGCAATTGTGACAATGAGGACGCATTTGTAGCACAGTTACTCATCTAGGCGCAGACATAAAAATTATGAACTTGCTTTATAACTGCCACTAAACGCAACTTATTTGCACAGGACTTGCCAGTGTTGCTGACTGCCTGCCCCGGCAACGCAGCGCCCCATATGCCACTGGATGGGGACTGAAGAACCGCCACGCCGGGTCCAACAGAAAGCCAGGGTCCTCTCTCCAGCCCTGGCCAGAAAACACGGGCAGTACAGCATGACACAGAAGGCGGCTGCTTGGGGACTTCCCCAGCTAGATCTTTCCCCGTGGTGTTCCATACTCACCAATGAACCTCTTCTCCATGAATTTGTCTAATCTATTCTGAACATATTTGTTCTTTTCTCCTCCACAATATCCTATGCAATACACTCCATGTATTATGTGCTCTAAGAAAAGGTACCATCTTGTCTTTATTTTAAACTTTCCCCATTTGGTGAATACCCGTTACTTCTTGTAATTATTCCCTAATCATTTTTCTTGTGCCACTCACAATTTACAAGCTGCTACTGCATTTCATCATCACATTTGTTATCACGGATGATGAATTCTAGCCTTTTTAGTCCATCTGCTTGTGGAAAGTGCCACATATCTGTAAACAGTCTAACTATCTGATCAACTCAGTTCCCCATTTTGACATTTTCAAGTAAGGCCTAGCATCCCGATTACCCTTCCAAGGCTGCAACACTTATTAATGCACAACCCACCCACCCTCCATCTCCGCTGAAGAGTGCCAAAAAAATGTTAATACACCCTCAGCTTTTCACAAAGCCCTTATTTCATTCAGGGTGCTAAAAATTTCTTGGCAAAGTAAAGCTCCACCCAGGCAAAGCTGCCTGATTTATTTTGTATTGAGAGAATTAGTGCAGATGCAAGCTGCTCCAGAGCTCACCAGCCCAAAGTTGCAAGTGAGCAGACAGCAATCACTCCTAGAAGGAGCATCTACCTGAATAATGGATTCTCTGCAATACAATTTTGCACTGGTTACATCTATGTTTCCTCCAGTCAGTCAGATACTGCTTTAACTGTACCCTGCTCTCGCCGCTGCAGTTCCAGAAAGCCATCTGTCAGATTCTCAGCCTTATTTCCCTTTTCCTGTCTTTCCCCAAAGTAGGAGCAAATGGGGCCAGATTCCAGCTGTATTTTTCATCCTCCAATTAGCAGGCTCCAATTCATCACTCTGAGTATCTCCTGGCATCAGTGCTGAGATTCCCTCCTCACGCCTGGTAAATCGGTCTTCATTTAAAACCCTCTCTCTTAGCCCTAAATGGAAATCAATTCTGCAAGTTTAGCAAATAGTTAATTACTCCACAAAGAGGATTGATTGGCCTTTGATCACCAGAAAGCTCTGTAGTGCTATTAGTCTCTTTCATCTGTGATTAAACCACAGAGAAAAAGAAACAAAAACTAAATTAGGCTTCTCCTGTTATCCTACAAATATTTAATGACGGGATAATCTCCTAAAGGTGCGATCAGGGGATATACATTCTGCCAGGAAACATCTCCAGCTCAACCTTGAACCCAAATTCTCTCCCTGCAAAGAGCCTGGCAACGAACTTTACAGAGGAACAGAGCTGAGCTCAAAGGGACGCTTTGTAGTACACACTCTTCTTGGCCTTTTCTTCTTTCCTCTTCTTATGTACATTTTAATGCAGATAAAGATTTTCCCAACGGAGTCCTGACATGAATAATAATAATAATAAAGGCTTTCTTTAAATTCAGTTTTGGCTCTGCTGACTTTCTCAGCAGGACAAGACTGCGTCCCGTTGATTTGTAGCATTGTACAGAGCTGTTTCCCCAAATGATGGGATCCTCCCACTTCAGACAAATTTCAAATATCACAGCCCCCCACTGCTAACCCACTCTAAAATTCAGTCCCAAAGTAAAGCATAAAGCTTTCTACGCAGCCACCGATCCACACTGCAGAAGCAGCCACGACAGGAAGGTCACAGGGTGGAGAGCAAGGATCGAGTTGCATTTCTCACATTCCGGGCAAATTTAAGGTCTAGGAATCTTCCTTTTGTGACATTAATGCAAACCTCATTAGAGGGTGGCTGGCAGATCCCAAGTGGCTAGCACAGTCTGTGTGTGCCCCTCGCCATTACTCACTACAGCAGCAGCCACGGTAACGGTTATCAGATGCATTACAAGCCTCTCCAGAGGTCTCAGCAACAAGGGCTACGGCTCATGTCGTTAGGTGCTTTATCAACACATACTCAGGAATTGCTCCTTCCCCAACACCACCACAATTTTAGGAGAACTGTGGAAACACGCCTGCTCTTCTTTAGCAAATTTTCATCAGCTGCAAACAGTGCTATTCCCAGCACACACTCCCAGATGCAGCGCGAAAGGTCAAACCCAGCACCGGGCAAGGAGAGCTGCCTGAATTTCTGCAGCCTTTGCCTCCCTGGCTGGAGAGGGTAATGACCACAGCATTTGGCTACCGGCCCACTGGGGAAGCAAGTCCCTCAAAAGTCAGTGCTGCACGATACCAATACAGCTGACGGGTGCGAATAGCCGGTTTGAAACGATCGCTTCTGCCATCGAGCATGGTATGCAGACACTCTGTTCTGCAGGTCCATAGGAAAGAAAAGTATACGGATATATACCCAGGTGAAGGCTAGCTTTCAGGATGTGCATCTTGCCAGGTGGAAGGTGACCTGATTAGATACAAGACTGGGAAGCAAGGAATGGAAGCTGGTAAGTCTGAACTTCAAGAAGTTTCACAACTTGCTATGAAAACTGAGAAAGTTATCGTAACTTTTTTTTAGCACTAAAATGTCATAACATTCTTCATGCAAGAGCAAAGAGGAGCCTCCTGACATGTTTTCAACTCTCAAATGGTAAAGAGTCCTTGAGGGGCCATGCCACGCATCAGGCAACAGCAGGCGTTAATTAGCCTAGATTTTCTATTGAATTGTTTTGTGTGTGTGTGTGTGTGTGCGCGCGTGCACGCACGCGTGTGTTTTTCTTTCCCTGGGTGTCTCATTTGCAGAATGTTCAATCATCCCCTCTCTCTCTCTGATTCTGCAGTCGTGTGTACTTCTGTGCGACTGTCGAGTCCTGACACCTGTCAAACAGTGCCACAGTAAATTGGACGTGTCAGCCCCAGTGTGCTGGTGCCAAGGTGTGAATTAGATAGAGTCTCTCACTGCTGTTCTTCTGACCTCTTTACTCCATTACTAGGACATCCCGAGACACACCAAGCCTCAGGGTATCAAAAAAACAAAACACAACAAAAAGAACCCCACAAACCCATTGCGACCGTAGCCAGGTGCTTAAGGATTTAAAGCAACACTTTCTTCTCTATATGAAGGGAAGAATTTAAATAAATAGAATTTGTAAATGTGCTGATTGCATTTGCAAAACTGCTAGAAAATGGGCTTTGCGTCTTTGTTTCATGCCATACCAGGAGGCTCTAGGAGGCCAGAAAGAAAAGGGAAAGCAAGTAGTTAGTAGAGCTTTCAGATGAAAAGACACATAAGTCATTCTGCACAAAGAAAAATATTTGTTTATATTGTGCCCATCACTGTAGATGTGGTTACCAGAAAACTCTGCGCAAACAAAAAACCCCAAAACAATGTGTATGACTGAAATCACCCTGATTCCAGTTCCTTACCTTGCACGGATGTTGGGGGGTTTGTTTTGTTTTTTAAAACAACAGCTCCCAGAACAAAAGGCTGATTTGTGCAGCAGGCAGTTCTGGGGACCACCTATTGCACAGGGCTGTAGACACATATGGTGCTGCACAATAACAAATAAGAACAACAATAAAGAAAGCTGCACCCACTTTGCTCAGTACGGTGTTCTCAAAGTTACACAGTAAGAAGCAATTATCCCAAAGTGGCAATTTTATTTGAAAATAACATTTAAATTAAAATGGGCATTTCAGGGCCTCCTGCTGAAGAGTGACATGGGCTGTTCAGGGGCCCACTGTCACTTTGTCAGCTGTCACATGCTGCCTTCTGCTAAATGGGCACAGTTTGCCTTTACCCTTTATCCAGACTCTTAAAAATGCTGCATGCATTTTGTGAAGACCAACTAAGTAGGATTGCATCTCTGACAGCTGTTCCAGCTTGGATTCTGTGGAAGTGCTTTGCATACATCTATCTGTTCTGCTAACAATTTGGATAGATAACAAAAACTGAGGGGAGAGGGGCGAGTGGGCTGGGGACAGGGGTGGAACAAAGAGCTTTTGCGCCCCAGTCACCTGTTAGCATCCAGCCCAGGGTAACACCAACGAAAGCAGATGTTTCAGGAGAAGTCACCTCGGTGCCTTTGATTAAATGAAATTTAGGTCTTGTGATTCCTTGCTGTAGGCAGGTGTACCTCTTGCAAAATCCCACCACAGTCAAGTGTCTTTGTAGAGCAGGAGGGAAGAAGAGATGCCATTCTGGTCTCAGCCAGAACCAAGAACTGTTGACCATCACTACAAAGCTGACAGTGTGAGAGGGATGCAGGACTCAACTGGATTCCTTTACATTTGGTAAATTCCGAGCTGCTCCTTAGAATTTGGCAATTTTCCTTATTCTCTCCCCTCCTCTTTTTAACCAACACATTTGATTATTAAAAATTGTCATCTAACAAAACCTGTCCTTCAATCAATACAAAGCCATGCTGAACCTTTAATGGTGTAAGTTGCCAGTTTAACAGCTCTCACAACAACCTCCTCTTGAGTTCAGTGTCCCCCATAATCTAAAATAGATTTTACGTTTCAGATATTTACTGGTGCTCCTATGTACACGGACTTACATTGTTCAATATATGCAGACACATTCAAGAGCAGACCCGCATCTTCGCTAGTCTTCCTTTTGCAGCTGATATACCTGTAGAAACCCTTTTGGTTTGTCCTTCAGGTTCACCTCCAGGTGGGCTTTGGCTTACCTAACCCTATACTTGCATGCTTGGATAGTATGTCTGTAATCCTCCTGGGTCTCCTGCCTAGGAGGAGGCAACCCCTGAAGCCCCCTTCTCTCCCGGACCATAACCCATGCGATAAGGACAAAATGTCCTGATGAAACTGGCAATTCCTATTGGCAAGGCAGAAGCAAGGCATAAATTCAACATAATGCCAACACTGTCTGAAATGACTCACTAGAATCACTAGTTACATGTACTGAGGATTTTGTAATTATAAAGAATTAAATATCTAAATATTTGGATCTATAAATACATTTAACATAAAACTTTGTTCATAAAAAAATACCAACAGATCAAATAGCTGAATGGTTTGATAGGAACACTGCAATACAATGTATACAGTTGCTATTGCTCATGATTTCAGCGGTGCTGGCGAACAACAGTCAGGGTTCCTTTGTGCTAGCAAGGCACCATCTGCAAAAACCTCAGACCAAACACACCAAAGCAAAATGAAAGCCCATGCATATGAGAGAAGCACTGCTTTTCTACAGGGATTAGCAGAAGCCCGGGGTAGGTACCCGTCCCTTTTCCTTTCCAAGTGTAGTGGCACATTTTCTGCACCTCCTACACAATGTAGCTGAAGCAACTGGTGGTTACCAAAACCTTTTTTTTTTTTTTTTTTCTTTGAGGCTCAAGAAGAAGAAGGGTTTCCCACTAAGATGACCAATGTCTTGGTCAAAAGTTTTCCTGCTCCATTAGTCTCTCTGTGCCTTGATTCCCTTCCGCAACATGAATGTATTTTCATGCTAGATTACATTACAAAGATTTTCTGAGCTGTGAGATTTTTCACATCTATGGTAATGAGGACCACTTCAATACTTAGAGTAGATGGAACGCGTGCAGGAGATCTACTGATGGGAAGTAAATTCTAATTTCTTCCTGCTTTTATTGCTGATTAAAGTCAAGAAATGTCTGTAGTTTGCTCCATTCTGTGTTGTGAGATCTCACATAATCACTGACAATAGTTTAAGGTATTATCTGATCTATGAAAGTACATGTATTTAAAAAGAGGTAAGAGTCTTAAACCCAACATATTAAACATGAAAGAGGTGTCTAGTTTACTTGTTCAAAGTAAGGGATTTGCTCCCAGGAGTGACACATCTATTACTAATTAAACAATTAATTTATTATGCAGCACTTGCAGAAAACAACATATTTGAAGTCTGAAAACGTCTGCTAAAGAATGGAAAATAATTTGGATACAAATAATTATCTTCAGGATTTTTCTTTACACTGGAATATGCTTAACACAATTCACATGTTGTTTTCCCAGAGCTAAATAATAGTCACCGTGTCACTGGAAATGCACAGGCAAAGTAGAGTAATAACGGGTAGTCATTTTTCCTTAACATGGCTGTTTCTGAATCATTTTAGAGCATGTGTAGAAAGAGAGACAGACAGACAGCTTTAAACTGTTAGTCTGCAGGACCGGCTCTAACATAAGAGATTCTCTCTCAGAATCTCACACAACAAACTGTCGCTTGGCTTCCCAAGATCTTTGTACTGGGCGGGAAGGAGAGCTTCTCCATCCTTTCCCAGTGACCAAACATCAAGAGTGAAATATTAGGCACATTAGAGTTAGAGGAGGAATTGTTAAGATTTTAACCAAATGCTGCAGAAAAGAGCTTATTATACTGAATACAATGGTTAAGTTTATTTCTATAAACAATCAATAGCTGTGCTGAGAGCTAGAAGTCCAATTATTTCCTCAAAATATTAACTGCAACGTTGTTGAGTTTCATCTTCTGAGACAGATTATGCCGCTGGCACGCACCCCATGCACAGCACAGTCCTTAGTGTCGCCCTGTTCAGCTTCAGCACCGAGGAAAGCTTGTCTACTGGGGTTTTCTCTGCCAAATCACCCAAATGCTGAGGTTTGGTCAGTTTTTTCCTTTTCTCAATGATCCAGAATTCCTTGCAAGAAAACCCACTGCACGTCACATACATACATATATATATATATATATATGTACATGCTATTGAACAGGAGGAAATGGGTCTTCTCAACCACAAATAAAAACTATTACCTCTGCATTGAGGATTCAAAGGCCTATCCCTCTGTCTAAAGGTATAATTCAAAATGGCATCCAAGATCTTGTCTGTCACATCAAAAACTCCACTTAGCTAGAGCAGAGGTCCTAATCTTCCCTGCAAAGTCTCTTTTGCTACCAGATTTCTCAAAGATTTTAACACTGAAGTCCCTATCTCAGACATCATCTTTTACTCCAGCTTTTCTCTGTCATCAGAATTTTGCCTATATTTGCCTTTCTTTCTCCATAACTCCTCTAAAAATCTTTTACTAAACATCTTAATTTCTAAAATACTTGTCTAGACACTCATTGTTTGTCACACACAAAATGGAAACATCCTTTCTTTAGTCTTAACAGCTTCCTATTCCTCTGAGAGCTGGGACAAAGATAATCTTCCAAGTTTATCAATGTGACATTGCAACCGTCTACAGGTGCTTCCTTTTCTAGTGCATACATAATATATTTATCTCCCTCTTTTATAACTCCTTATGATCTGTTCTCTACTACTTCTCTTTTGGTGTCTAGAGGCTAATTCTGCCTTTGTACTTTTCTTTCCATCAGCTTCCATTACGATTTTTTTAAACTGTCTTCAAATTTTCTCCTGTGCTGTTTTTATAATTGGGCCTTCTCCAGTAATTCATAAAATGAACACACTATTTCACAGTTGTTTATTAAAGCTCTCCTCTCCATGTTGGCTGGAGTTATGCTGATTACGTATGGAGGCTGCTGCTGATCATGCTATTCGATATCACCACAATGTTTGTGTGTATCACCTCTTGGTTTCTGGAACACTTATCACTTATCTCAGACTTTACAAGAAAACCCCTTAGGCAGAGATTGTTTTTATCCCGTTTGTATGGCACCAAGTGCAAAGAAGAGTCCCACTCAGGGGCAGGGATCTAACTGCCAGAGCAGAAAGGGAGGAGTTATTAATGAAAACAGCCCTGCAGCTCCCTTCCTTTTGGCCACCTCTGATCAGCTGCCCTGCCACACCTCCCTCTGCATTTCCGAGCCCACGAGCGTAGTCACAGCTGGTAGCCCTGCGACAGGCTGGAGCAGACTGCACCCTACCCTTCCCTTGCCGCACGAAATGGGATTGTGCGGCTTCCCCAGCTTAAGCCAGCACTTTGGGGTTCCCCGGTCTCAAAGAGCTCCCTTCAGCTGTGGGCTTTCAGAATAACGTGTCCAGAGAGCGCAAAACAAAGGTAGAGAAGAGGGACTTTCATCGCAGTCCCTTTACTCTTTAAATGTGAGAAAGTTGCAGATCTTTGAGGAACAAAAAATCCTGGAATACATTACTTTACTCCTCAGCCTCAGCTCCTTTATCCACCACTGCAGGATTCGCTGTCAGCTCTGCTGGCCGCCTCTCCTGGGGCAGCTGGACGGGCGATGAACGCACTCCTGTCTCTGAAACAACTTTCCCTCTGAATTGCAGCCTCTCCTCCTCCTGCAGCAGACCTAGACTTAGAAACAGTGAATCCGCAACAGCCGGAGAGGGCACCAACAGGAGAAGACAGTCAGATGGCCAAGTAGGTTCATCAGGAAGACAATCAGTGTAAGAGAATCTGTGTTAAAGTCTGAGAGGCACCGCACCAGACAGAAAATGGAGATACCGACACAAACTGTAGATCTCCTTCTGACCCAGTAGCATCCCATCCCATCTCAAATGATGTTACTTACACAGTAAATTAAGCTGTGTGAGGTTTAACAAGCAAACATGACAGTTCTCAGGAGCTTATGGCACCATGATGCATCTTGCAAGAAAGGGGGTTAGAGAAGGAAAATATCATCAAGCAACAAAATTAACTCTTAATTCATCACATTTCTGCCAGCTTCTAAAGATTTGGTATATGTTTTATGAGAAATCAAACTCAAGGTATGGCAATGGCCAAAAGCAACAGACTTAGAGATAAACACAGTGCAGCTTATTGAGTTCATCAGAGCTCATTGAAGATGTAGGACAAAGCATGGTAAAAATACCATGCAGAACACAGTGAAAACATGGAGGAAATCAAGTAATAGATAAATAAATCTCAGCAACTGAGAGGAGGGGATGAAACATGGGTAGAAGCAGAGCTACATAAAACCGCACAGGCGTTCATAGAGCACGCAAGTCCAACGAGCACATTCATGAGGAACAAAACATAACTGTCAAGTGATTTGAGGGGGGAAACAAAATGGACAGAATGCCATAAAATTAAGATCCATTTAGGAGAAGGAAGGAGAAGAACAAATTTTTTTCCCCCTGAAGCTATTTACCCTATTAATAACTTGATAGCAGTAGCATATCATTGGCGGTTTGATCCCAGACAGCTCTGCACAGAACGGCATCAGCACAGCTCTGCCCATGGATGCTTGGACACACAATTATGCCAGAAGTCCAGACATGCATGAGATCTGGAAACTACTGTGGCGTAGCGGACCTTGAGAAGGGCCGGGATGTGTGGGCACTCGTCTGGTTTCATACACAGGCTTCATGCGTACTGCAAAGCTGCTTTATTGCAGCTGTATCACAGGAGGTAGCTTCAGTACTTTTGAATGTGATTAGAAAAAAAGATTGGAAAATGGGATCCTCATATTCATTATGAGAAAAGTAGTGCTTGAAATAAAGTCCCAAATATGTTTTGTAACTGCCTTAGATATAACCATTATTAGTGGCCTTAAGAGGTGCAAGAAATTTCTATAACTGAAAATGTAACAAAGGAACAGAGTACTTGGGGAGAACAGTAGAAAAATCAAGCCTTTTTTTTTTAATATATTTTAAAGGTATACATTTCTTGCGATTTAAATTTACCACCAAACCTCCCAGCTTCTCCCCCAGTGTACCAATTCAGAGCTACTTAGAAGGAAAAAAAGAAGAGAAAAAGGAAAATCATTAAACAACCCCCCAAAAAGAGGGCTCAATGAGGTCTCATTTCGTCGTAATGAGCTCCAATTTAACATGATCATTATTTCTGACATTAAAGGCCTGTGAACAGTGTCACATGCCCAGAAGCTATTTTTTTTTACCCTCTAATGCCAGAAATAACAAGCTGCAGTTAAGGGACAGTGAATCAGGGTCTGTAAAATTACATTAAAATAGGAATTTCACTACTGATAGAATGACTCTTATCTAGGCAGCCCTTTCTGAAGGAGGTTTCTGAAGTGTATGGTTATTGGATGTTGGGCTGGTACCTGCCATACCTTGCACAGCAACAGACTCTTTCTGCAAAAGGAAGAAGAAAAACAGCAGAAGTCCTCCTGTCTTGGTGCAGAGCTGCCTTGAAGCAACATAAGTGCAGAACAACAGCCGTCTTAGGTTAGACCAAGGGCCCATCTAGCTCAGAAACCTTTCTGCAGGCAGCCACTAGTAGATGCTTAGAAAAATAATTGTAAGAACAAAAGAAACACTGGGTAATCCCTTGTTTTGGTAATAAGCATCTGGTTCCCAGCAACCTGAAGGTTATGGATTCCTAATCTGCAGTGAATACTTTGTCAAGCTGTGAATTTATCAGTGCAAAACAATTCAAATCCAAAACACTGAAAGAGCTCTCAAGTTCCTGAGTTTGTCGATGTTCGCTGTATTTTTTAAATTTCACCATGTCGTTGTTGAAACAAGTAACAAGGACCTGATGGAGCAACAGAGATGTGGCCATCCTACGGCTATATACGATGGTATGAAAATATTTCTGTATTGGTCCATCTTTGCTCCCTGATAGTTCCTAATGTTCTGTCTACTTTTTTTGATCAACATTAGGTAAGTGGATGATTTCAGAAATTTGGCTCCGTTTTCAAAATCTCTTTCTTGTTAAACATTTATTGAAAAAAAAAAAAACAGTATTGCAAATACATAGTTAGTGGTTTTTTCCACCTTGCATACGTTTGTTCATACTTACAGACACCCGATTTCCCCAAACTGTTTTACCATGTCAGCCTTTTGCTAGTCTCCAAGCCAAATTCTACTTTTAGTATTACTTATCTCATCAATCATTGAGACTTCAGCATCTGCTCCGTTTCAAGAACATTAATGAATATGCTGAGCAGCACAGAGTGTGGTGGGCTCCATGCACAACCTCCCTCCACTGGAAAAGACAACCAGCAATCACAATCCACTCGCCCTCCGACAGCGCAGTTTCCCTTGAAGCGTTCCCTGAAAGATCTTTTTTGTTCAAAACTTTTAAAGGCAATCTAATTCGTTCTATCATTCAATCACTTCACACCCATGAGCTTAGCAGTGTCTTTAAAGCAGCGTGATAGGTTTGCAATGATTAACTTCCATTTACAAAAGCTATGCTGATTCTTCTCCATCACATCAAACTTATTTGTGCATCTGCAAGTTCCATTTGCAATATCCCTATTTTTCCACAACAGAAATGAAGTTCACTACTCTGAAATTCTTTACATCACCCTAGAGCCTGTTTAAAGAACTGTAATCACAGCCAATTCCTCCAGTGCTGGGCCAATTTAAACTACAGGTTACACAATACAGTAATTTGGCTATTTTGAATTTGAGTTCATTAATTCTTGGCATCTTGTCCTAACAATTTGTTGCAGTTGTTTTTATTGATTTGTTTTAAAACCTTCTCTTGACATTTTAATTTGACACAGTTTTTCATACCTATTCCCACTAAAAATAAAAGCTTCTAGTGTGGTAATCTCTCAAAGCTCTTCCACAACACACACCAGTGCAGAGATCATAGTTAGCTTCTCTGCCATCACTTTATTTTTGATAACTCCTTGTTTTACAATTCAGCCATCTAGTACCCCTTCAGACTTCCTGGCAACCTTCATGATGCTAATGTATTTGAGCAAGTATCCAGTGTTACCTTCTATGTTTTCAGCAATTTCTTCCTCATAATTTTTTTTTTTGCTTATGATTTTATGTTTAATTGCCAAAGCTTATGCTTTTTCATTTTCTTTAAATAAGACTCTTCATATTTTCTTTTCTGTTTTTCTTTTTTCTTTAAACAATGTCCTTTACTCAGCTATCTTAACATTCAGTTTTTTTCCAATATGGGCTTTTCACTCTGAGCCTCTGATATGGTGTATTTGAATTTCCACCATTCCACTCAAAACATTTTAACCTTCTGGGTGCTTTCTTTTCTGAAAAAAAGAAATAAAACCCCACCAACAAAATGACCAAAATAAAACAAAGAAATCTCATTTTCATGTAGTTCTCTTTTCAAAGTTAGACTTTACTACAGTCAATCTTTGGTGGCCTTTTTCTTACAAAATTGCTATACAATAGTTATTCTACTATGTACTATGTCCTCTGCACTACAAAAACAAACAAAAAAAAAAATCAGAAGTGTTCTCTCCTTTTTGGGGTTCTCTCAAGATGTTGTGTCAAATGAAAGCCATTTAGAGTATCTAAAAAATGTAGTCTCTGCAATAGTCTGCTTCGCAACATATACATAAGCAGTCATCTCCTTTACATCATAGGTCTAGAACTCCACTAACACTAGTCTGGCATGAATTGCTACCTGCAGGGACTCTCGTTAACAGTACTTACTGATAGTTACGTTTTTGCTTTAATTCTATTATTTCTTCTGTGTATAGCTTTATTCTTTATCAGCATGCATTACTCCATCATTCCTACTTAATTTATACCCCTGGGGGTGGGGGGGAAGTGTTTACTGATTATCTTCCTCCTATCCAGTTTCTGAGATCTGTTCTGACAATGATTTGAAGGAGATATTGCCTCCATGTTTAGGTGTCCAGCATTCCTGTAATTATTTTATGACTTTTAAAAGGAGTTGGGAAAAATCCCATAGAATACCTCTCATCTCCTTGGAGCCCTTTTAAATCTGAGTTATACGGAGTAAGCAATGAAGGATCTCTTGGCTGTTGGTCTTGTTGGGGGTAACAACGCCACCCGCCAAGAGTCACCTCCAGCAGCACAAGCTTAACCTTCACCCGCCAGCACTGGGAGCTGCTGGGTAAATCAATAAGGTCCTGGCAGAGAAGCCCTATGGTCAGCGGTGGAAGTGAGGGTAGCACAGTAGTCCAAAAGAATCTTTTCTCAAAGGAACGGACACGGTCTTAGAAAACACAGGTTGCCTAAGCATAGGAATAATCTCCTTCTAAAGGGGGCGAGAGGCCTCAGGCTGGAGCACAGCCCCAGGGAGCGAGGGGACGAGAGACGCCAGCGCCAGAGGAGCACTTCAAGCACGCGCTACGAGGTCAGGGTTGGAAGAACATTTCTCTCAATCGTTTGATACCTTGACAAAACACTGCAAATTTTAAAGCCCTTTCTTTTAGCTTTTTGTTTTGAGAAGGTTATTGGTTTGCTAAAAGTAACCTCCTGCTTTCTGCCATCTAATGCTTTCCAAGCTGACTTCATAGACTCCAAACTGCATTTTCATGAATGTGCCAAGGGGTGGTTTAGTTTGTTTAGGTGTATGGACAAGCTGTAATGCACTGAGCTGGTCAGTGCGATGTAAAGGGAGGCTCAACTACAGATGCATTTTGGGAAGATTTGATCAATTTTACTTCCTTATATCAAATATACACGATACCTAATTTCCACACACAAAGTATAGATCCAAACATTAGGGCATGGCTCCAGAATTGGACAAAGACTCCAGATGATCACAGCTGTCATCTCACACACCATGTGAAATAGTTAGTGTTACAAGACGACACTTTTTTTTTTTGTTAAGAACAAAAAGTCAGAAAACATACTTGTTTGCATGCACCACATATAAAACAGGTGTGTTCAGTGGTATTAATTTCATTTTATGATCTCTGGTACATGAAGGCCTTGCTTACGTAAACTGGAGATGAACAGGTTATTTTGGGGGGTATTTTTGTCTGAGACACATGCAGGCGACCTTCCAACTGAAACAAAGAAATCCTCAAATTAATGAGTGACCCCAGCTCTCTCTCATGTGCTTTTATAAGAGCACATGCACACAAGCACGTGCATATGGATACTGATTTTTTTGTCCAAGTCAATACCAGGTCTGGATATGAAGGTGTATGCTTAATTGTGAATACGTAATTCAGCACGTGCAAGACAGCAACGGAGCAAGAAGAGGCAGAAAGAAATACAGGTTGATGTGTGTCTGTGAAACTTGGGGTAAGTGCAAGGCTGAAGGAGCTTTCAAGGAAAAAGGACCCAATTTGTATCTTCATCGATAATTGGTTTGTTTGTGTGGAGCGAGCAGGCGGCTCAGGCGGAAAAGGCAGTGGAAGAAAGTGATGGAGTGAAACAGCAAGGGCTGCGATTCCCTGCCTGATGAGTTGGAGAGAAATTGTTAGTAACTGAGGTAGGTCCCAGAGGGGTTCATTAAGTGACTGGCTCTTCACAGTACCCTGCCACATCTGACCTGGAAACATTAACATGAGGCCAGTGTTACAACACAAAAGCATGAGCGTGTGTGGGAAGCAAGGAGCACATGCCAGCAAGCAAGCATGCGCCCGCATGCATGTGAGTGTGTGCAAGAGCTGACGTCCTGCGACACGTTACATGTGCCTGTCCTGCGTGTGAAAATGCCTCCCTTTTGCTCACAGGCGGCTGTACTCTGAGCATTTGTTGCCAAACCTGTCCCTGCTGCAGCGGGAGGAGTCGTTCTGGCACTTACAGCAGCACCGTGCAGTCGAGACAGGAGAACTGAGACCGGACATTAAACCATGGAAGGACAACGTCAGAGCCCCAGCGTAAAGGACAACGATGACTGAAGAAGACAGGCAACAGAAAACTACTTTCTGCAAGAGACAACGAATATTTACCGGGAAACTAGGTGAACGCTGGGACCAAGATGGGCGGGAAAAGGAGGAGTAGGGAAAACCAAAAGAAAGAAAGAAGGGAAGCTTAGTGAATTGCCTCTTTTTTTTTTTTTTTGTCATTGAAAATCTGAGTATTTAAAAAACATCTAGCAGGCTTCAATCTCGAGCTATACCTGGAATACAGAGTTTAGAAATATAGCTAAAAAGTGTCATATCATCTAACCATCTAACAGAGTTACCCAGAAGAAACAAATGTTCAAGTCTGCATTGATGATCCCAGTTTGTAGTGAACGGCATTTGCACTGGCCAGTGGGAGAAGTGACAGTGGGAAGGGCATCAGGGGAATACAACATACCTGCCTCAATCAGAGGTCACATTATACATGAGAAGGGGGCAAAGAGACATCCCCAGAGCACTCATTTTAACCTGTATTAACGAAATGATTCCTACAAACAAGACTGAATCACAAACCTCTCCAAAACTATGTTCACATCCTTCTTATGCATATGACTGTCTCAGTCCTTCTAAAATCCGAGTCTTTTTCACATCCTTCATGTGCCTCCACTGGAATATAATCACAGGATTTTAAGCATTACCATTCAATCAAAAAGTATTTTAAAAAGCTTAACAGAAACTTAAAAGACAAAAAAAAAAAAAATAAATAAAAATTCCAGCTAAAGATACTCAAAGGCTGAGTAGCTAAAGGAAAATATGCTGGCAAGTCAGAAGCAAAGTATTGTAGGGAAAAGATGAAGCAAGAAGATGTGGCATATAGTTTAAAAGCTGCAGAGGAGAATTCTCTCACATTAAAAGTTACAAGACTGTCTAGGAAGAACAGCACTCAAGTATTCAGCAATCAGGCCTCTCAAAGCTGAAGGGGTGACAATATAGGACCTAAAAAAAAATTATATAAGAGGGAAGGGAAGCAGTGACTTTCATGTTATGAAACAGTAGAACAGAGTCAACAACATTACAAAGTGAACTGAAATAAGGCACAAAAATTGCATGAAGGAAAGGTATCTGTACTTCTCCAATGGTACTTATCAGGATGTAGTCAGCTGTTCATAGCCAGGCCAAAGAAGATATTGGGGTCTAAATATAGGCAGGTCGAGTACGTAGTCCCAAAATTTTGAGAACTTGTGAACACATACGTAGACAAAAGCATTTAGCTTTGCCTTGCTGTAGCTTTTTCCAATTTTCTCTTCAGGGCATGATTCATGGCTACCTCTGCATTTGCACAAGACAAGAACAACATGGACCTCTGCATCTGGCAAGTCCAACAGGCACGACAAGGTCTGCTGCCATCCCCAAATGTTGTTTGGGGACAACTTAGCTGGGGAACTCTACGCTGTTTTATTGTTCATTTATTGGTTCACGACATCACATTCATATGGGAAGATTTTGACTTCAGCAGACATTCATATGGGAAGATTTTGACTTCAGCAGAGTCTTTCAAAGTGTTTTGGGTTTTTTCAGGAATAAAGAATAAAAAAAACCCCAAACAAAAACAACAAAACAAAACAAACACACACCCCCCAAAAAAACAAAACAAAACAAACAGTACCCATACATTAGATTTTCCACGAGCCCATGGATAAATGGCCCCAACCTGCACAAACTGAAATCAATTCGAGTGACATTCACCCTCCTCGGTATGCAGTCATGTCTGTAAATACAGAGGTCCTGGCAACAACACACCTTGTAACTTTATTTTGTCTGTGGGAGCAAAAAATTCCCAGGGGGCAGAACCGTCTATTCTGGTCTCAGTCCAACAGTCTTCTAATTTAAGCATGTGCCAAGTCTAATAATATTTTCCTAAATTATCTTGCTTTTACATTGCAAAAATCAAAAAGAAGCAAACTCTGCTTCAGGAAAACGCTCCGAACAAACAGCTTTTATTGTTTATGTATGACCTCTCTTCATCTACTCAGAGCTAGGCTTTCTGTAAGCATTATCAATGGACTGCTCTATACCAGCAGACAATTTACTAAAAGATACAGATCAGGAGAAGTAGGACTTGGTAATCATATATTAGTATTTTTTTAAATAAAAACCGACTCCAAGTTTTTTAGTCAATTAAACGCATCCGGCATATCATGTATGTGATGTAATGACAGCTCAGGACTAGAAATGCTTTTGATGCATTATTAACCATAAAAAAGGCATTAAATACCAAGCTTGAATGCCATAGGGATGCATATTTCAATAGAAATTATTTTTCAATATATGCTTAAAGTTTATTTTGGTAAACAGATGACTGTGGGCTGTCACAGAGAGAGACAGATTTATGTTTAGTTGGAGTCTTTTTGAAATGAAGGGAAATAGCTGGACTTGTTGAACACACGGGAGGAACATAATTCTTTCTCCCAGCTAAGAGAAGGTTGAGCGGTAGCTTGGAAGTTGCCCCAATTTGGAGTATTAATTTCAGGGTGACAGCTGGGAATACCACAAAATCTAAAAAAAAAAAAAANGTACCCCAGATTACTAAAGGAAAAAAAAAAAAAAAAAAAAAAAAAAGAGTCGTCTCCAAGCAGGAAGCAGTGATAGAGAAACATGAAATTTCAGTTTCACTACCTGATCTAGAGGTGTTACAGTCATGCATTCATTTTCTGAATCTGCAAACAGAAGCCAGACCAAAGTTCAAAAGTATAGTAAGTGAAATTAATCCTGTTGCTCGAGCAGCCAATAATCCTTGGCAGAAACTTGGAGTTTTTCATTCAGTATTGCATTACTGACATCATATCACCTATCACCATCTATTAAAAAAAAACCAAAAAACAACAAAAAAAAACCCAACAACAAACCAAAACCAACCACCCTTCCAACCCTCAGATCCCCCAAAAAGGACAACCCACAGAGGAAGCCTGGCAGTAAATTTCTGCTCTTGATTCGCGTGGATTCTTGACTCTGATCTGCAGAATCAGAGCAGCTAAAGAAAGAACCACCTGATGGAGGAAACCCACGCTGTCCCGCTACTGTTGTGCATCCCTCTTTCCTCATTGTCCAGTATGCTTTTTGGATTAAGCATCAAGGCTGAAGGATTTGTTATCTTCCATTTTAGGAGAATTCTAAAATTTTAGTATATCAGTGTTAGAAATCTCTTGCTGATACACAAATTACTTCTCCTACTTCCCTATATCTATCTATCTATCTACATGTATAAATAAATATATATATAATCATAAGCCATTTTAGTTTGGTATTGGGGTTCAGTCCTGCAAACATTATACCCAATGCCTATTGATTTTGCAGGGACATTATGAAAGTGAGGTCTGCAGAATCAACCCCTTTATATTTAGATCTTCAAACATTTGTAGACTGTTATCAAACCTTCTTGTACTCGTCTCTTTGCCAAGCTACACATATTTAGCTCTTTTAATCTTTTCTCATAAATCAATCCCCTCAGCTCCTTAATCCTTTTTGTTGCTCTTCTCTAATCTCCTCCTGGTTTGTCAATATCTTTCAGTACTGCGGTGTCCAGAACTGAACTCAATACTCCAAGGTGCTGCTCCACCACATGAGCGTGAGGAGCCTGACGCTCCGAGCCCTGTGGTGGGAGGATGCTCCAAACCATTGGGTTTTGCTGATGTCTCACTCGGCAAACTTTAAGCATGGGATTCCCATGCTGCAATCTGCTGCCTGGCTCCAAGGGAAGTGTTGGCCTTGGCAATTGCCTGTTCCAGACGGTGGTTTCTGCTTCTGCGTACTCTACACCTCTTCTTGAGCTATTCTACTCTGTGAAGACGCACCGTTCCATCCAGCATGGTGACTGCCAGCACCTGCTCCTTTTATACTTTACTACACCCAGCTTCTGATTCACACAAAACAAGCCTCAATGGCTAAATGATCTAAGGAACTTCAACTTTTACTCTACCTTTACCTCACTCTGCCTCTGCCTTCTCCTATTGCTCTCGGCTAGATTCAAAATAAACAAAAGACAATAAATATTTTTACTATTTCAGTACCCACAGTCAATGGAAAGGTATTGGAGAAGCTTCCAGAACAAATTCTTCCACTGTGAAACAATTTTGTCCTTAACGACGCACGGACTCCACGTGCTCTGTAGCTACAGCGGGAATGGGGGTATTTCTCACCACACCCCAAGAAGGGTGCCTCTGCTTTCATTTCTCACCCATGCCAGTGACAGAATGTGGGCAGTCACTCCCACACACCGATTTGTAATGCAAAACGTGACTACGTATTTAGGTGCAAACTGCACCTGATCTGTCCCGTGACGGAATCAAAGCTGCACCGCCCCGCAGCACACTTCTCCGGCACAGCCACGTGCTCTGCTGGACACCGATCTCCCCATGTGCAAACCACTGAGAATCATAAACCAGCGTTAGATCCACGAGAAAACGAGCCCTGTATAAATGCTAATAATTATTTTAGGCCTGCAAGGCCTTTTCCCATTGTACAGACACAGTGAGATGGCAGCTCTGATCTGGGAGGTGTGTAAACTGTCGGGTGTTTTCCCTACACGCTCACCTCCCCCCCTCCTTTTTTGATCAGAAATGCCGCTTCACCATTTCACTACCAAAGAATGTTGCAAAAAAAGAAAAATACAGGTTAAGTTGCCTTTAATCTTTAATTCATACACAAGAACATATTGCACATGGTAAAGTATAAAGGAAGATCCAAAGTCAGCGGGTTATGCAGACTCTGCCAGCCCTTCACTTTCAAAGAGACACAGCCTGGGGAATTACACAAATGGCCTTCCATTGCCCTCTTAGTTTCTTTTTATGGCAAAATGCTTTGCTTTTATCAATTCCTCCCCCTTCTATGAGTCCCAGAGGCTTAGACAAAACAAAAGGCAGATGCGCAAAATGCACCCTTCTCTGAATGGAGTGGGAGACTCACTCCGCAGGAAAGCAACAGACAGATGGAAAATGCTCTCTCGAAAAGTAAAAGCCAGTGAGCACAGACAACCTTTTCTGCCTGGGTGAAGGAATTTGGCCTTGGCCAAAAAAAAAAAAAAAAGGGGGTGGGGTGGGGGGTGACTGCTCTTTTCAAGCCCCCGTAGGCACTGCTGCATTAAACTGTGTCAGGCTGGAACAGGCAGAGGAGGAACACGAGTCTATTGTTGGAGAGAACCATCAAAAATAGAAGCAAAGAGGCAATGATCCTGCAGCAGCATTCTCACAGGGACGAGACGCTAAACCAAGTGCCAGCTTCAGTTGTGAGAAATGGTGCGTTTACAGCGGGGTGCAAACCGGGCCCACCGAAGGGTGTGGAAGAACCTCCTCAGCAGTTTCCGAACGATGGCCGCAGGAGCCACGATCCCAACCGCAGGCACGTAAATACGGGAAGGGAGCCACAGCCCTGCGGCAGACCCAGCCTGGCAGGGCAGAGGCCAGCACAAGGCACCCGCGGGCAGCGGCCCGGCGCCCTGCTCAGCGCCCCGGGGCGCGGGAAGGAGACGGTGGGACAAACCCATACTGACCGCCCTCCCCATCCTGGAGTAACGGCTGCCTCGGATCCAGGAACCGCTGCCCAGCCTAGAGCCGTCATGATGGGCCAAGCGATCCGGCAGCATCTTTGGCAAAACAACTCTCCTTCTGAAAACAGAATCTTTCTGTATGAGAAACCTTACAAAAATGGCATTTTGGGGAAAAAAACGCACACACAAAAAAAGAGGTCTCAATATAGAAGCAAAACTTGCAACACTTTCTGGAGCAAGTATTTCAGTTTTAAAGTTCAGTGATTTTTTCCCTTTAACTCCTTTCAGTAAAAAAAATATTACAATCTAAATTAAATACGTTAACTTATTTTCCAACAAAGGAGGATTTTACTTATAGCAAAATAACATTTGTTTTGTGCCAATCTCAAACAAAGACAAATTTTTTAACTGCCCTTCCCACCTGATTAATTCTACTACTAACTATTCTTGCTCCAATTAAACTTAAAGATTCCTGCACTGATTTTAAAAATTGAGACCAAGCTGAATGTTGGGGCAGGGGGGTGGAAATCCTTTGGCTGTATTTATTTTACATTTCTAGTTTGGGTTTGTATTTTTTTTTTTAATTTAGATTTGAGGAAATCACTGTAACTGCTTTTAGACTGAAAATTGAAGGAATGGAAATAGGTAGGATTTTCATACCTGAAATATTTATTTTAAAATAAGATGGCTATATTTTGCCAGTGCAGACTAGCAGAGGTTAGCCACTTGGCTTTCTTCAAAATTATGTTGGATTCTTTCTCAGAACAGCAGCAACCAAGGCACGGAAAGTGCACAAGTGAGATTAGCCAGCATCTCAGACTGGAAACTCAGTGTTGTTCACTGAGCCATGTTTTAGATAATACACTGACTTATACTTTCTTAGTACTGAAATAAACCACCCCAAAACCCAAACACCCCCCACACCACACCAAAAAAACCAAAACCACCAACCCAGAAATTACTTAATTACCAAACAGCAGCACCAAACCAAAATCAAAGCAATGACAACAACTAGGACAAGCAGCAAATCCAGAATCCGGGGGGCACATGCCGTGAAGCCCCTGGTCCCAGGGACACGCCCCCAGCATGCTAATTCATGCTTTCTAAAGCCTGGTATTCCATATACTGTAATTATTCCATGAAAACTTCAGTGATATCCTGAGTATTTCTGAGGAAGCCTCAAAAGAGATTATCAAGAAGGCTGTGCATCGTACCCTACGCTGGGAGTGTTTTTCTCCACGAGCAACTGGGTGGTGAAAAAACACCAGAAAAATGGCTCTCGTGGGTCCGACCAGAGGTCAGCAGAGCCCTGTGCCCTGCCGGCTGACAAACACGTTGCCATTTCCCCCCATATGTTTTCCTCTCTTTGTTACACAGCTTTCACAAACAGCACTGTTTCAGAGCATAGGGGAAATTTTGCTGTGAAAATCTCCGGCTCCAAATCCTCCTGCCGTAAACAGAAAGTCCCGTTTGCTCGGCGATCTCCGGACCAGGCGGCGGCGGGCTCTCACGCAGGCTCAATGCGCCGAGCGGCGCGAGCCGAGGTGTGTCGAGATGCTCACGTCCATCTGAGCAGAAGCAAAGGGCCGGGGCTGGCTGGGGGGCTGGTGCCACCTCGGAGGTGCGACGCAGCCCGGGTGCCCGGGCTGGATGGGAGCAGAGCCCGCAGTGCTCCGTTAGCAGAGGACACGGTTAAACTCCTTCTAAGCATTTGCTGCCCCATCGGCAGCGCACGACACGAGCAAAGAGGGGCCGCTCTCTTTAGCTATACAATTTCATGTGAAGTTCTTTTAGGATCAAAAAAAATTCAACTGTTGCAAAATGAAACTAAGTAAGATTTTAGGAATTCCCATTTTCTTTTTTAGATTGCTAGATGCTCTTACTCATGTAATTTTTGACAGCAAGAGAATGAAAAAAATCTGTAATTGGCAGAGAAAGACGTACAAACCAATTAAGAACCAACCAAAATTTTCCTGCCTGCCACCTTTCAATCTTAACATGTCACTGTCTCACACGCAAAGACCTGAATAAAGATTAAATCTATAATAATTTACTCAGAATCAGATGCTTGCACAGTATGACTGAAGTACTACCTACATGCTAATTCAGCTTGAAACATTAACTAAAACCGCAGTGTTAGCTCACGGTAACAACCAACATCTTGAGTTTTCTGCAAGGGGGAATGTTTAAACATTGGATTAAATTTGCACACGAAACCCGAAAGCCTCATCAGTAGAAGTTCATACACAAGGCATCTATCTATTGTGTAGACTCAGTTTAAATTGTAAACCTTGGCTGCCATTAATCATCACGTTAGATTGTCACTCCTCGAAAGCCTTCTTTTACCGGTACATGATGCTTGCAATCCTGGAGTTACAAGCCCAGCTCTCCTCTATGAGGAGGCTGCCTAAAGCCAGGAGAAGCACTTGGCACCCTTGCCGCAAGCTACTTCACATGAGGTAATTTGCTAAACTCTGGGAAAAGTCTATTTTAAGTTTGGGTTTCTGCTTTTTATAAACATAACCAAACATAACATGGTTGTAGGTCAGCACATAATCTTCCCATTAAAATCTATTTATACTCTGGACTTAGTCTGTTTACAAGCTACATTGGTGAGAGGTACATATCGAGTAATTCATGGCACTCGTGGTCTAACACTTAGCATTCAGGACCCAGTACAGGAACACAGTCAAACAACCGCTCAAGCACGTACCGAGCTTTGCACACATACTGAAGTCTTCTTGATCATGCAAAGGTAAGCCCACACTTAAGTGCCTTCTCGAACATGAATGTTTTCCTGAGCCAGTCCCGCTTTACAAACAGGTCCTGAGCCTGCTGGCATTCCGGTGCACAGAGGAATTTCACCCAAGTCCATGACACAACGTGAGTGACCTAATGTAATGCCCGGGCACGAGCGCTGGCCGAACAGGGCCCTGAGCAAATTGCCAAAGGCAACCAAGAATTAATGGTAACCTGGGATGAGTACCACTCTCTTCAGATTTTCAGTCCCACAGTACGACTGTTAGGCTGTACTCCTACCACTACCTTCAAATAACTTAGGAAAAACAAACAAATACAGAAGTGGGGTTTCTAACAAATCACGTCTAGAAAATAGGGGTGGGGAAAAAAACTCACCAAACCAACATGCCAAAGCCCGCCCCCACCTTTAGGCGGCAAACATCGCCAGGATAAGGAATGGGCAGAAAACGCCACAGCCTGCAGCAGCGCTCCTAGAGCACTGCCAGGTCACAGCGTGCTCCGCGTGCTGCTACCCGGCACCGAGCAAACACATCCCTGGGCAGCATCTGCCTGTGTTCACTGCTCTCACCTGGGGCCAGTGCTTAATTTTTGTTTCTTTTGACAACAGAAAGTAACTTTAGCCATCAGTAAAAGCCCAGATTTGTCACAGCTAGTGTAACATTTTGCTCAGCTCCTCTGTCTTTCTATATTTCTGTTTCACTTATAAGCGTCATTTTGACACTAACTCATCACAGCGAACTGTTAAGAACAAGCCAGCACGCACTAAATTAACATACTGTTAATTTAGCTAATGAAATGGTAATGTAAACATTTTTCATTTAACAAACTATCTGTGGTAACTGTGGAAGACTGAATAGAGCAGGTAACAGTTTCTACCCGGAACGCAAGGGCAGACCACTAACGACCCTGGAAAGCATCACGCTCGTTACCACACCATGACCGGTTCCTAAAGTCAGTTTTGTATAGCAGTTTGGTGTTTTGACATGCTTTATTTTAAAGGAGATTTTAAAACTGCTTGTATTTACAAACATAAGATATTGACAGTTTTCATAGGTACATATGACTAATAAAACATAAAAGATGCTGCCTTTATCTATCTTTAAATGTTTACATTTCTGAAAGCCTGGAGAACAGCTCGTTTAAACAACGTATGTATTCCAGATAACATGTCTTCGCAAATGTTCTCTCTTTCACTGTCATACCCATTAAAAAGTGTAAAATGTTCCATGCTAATAAGAATCAACAGGGGAAAAAAAAAAAAAAATCTAAGCACAAGAGCTTAAATAAATTATCATCTTTGTAACTCTGCCATAAATCCCCCAGTTGGGATATGATGATTTAGCATTTGCTGCTCTGGCACAAATCCAAATGCCTTGGGTTTCTTAATGGATAAAATATTGCCTTTTCACCTTTCTGACCTTACTTCAACTTCAGTCTGAGGTGACACGAGTCTCCTGGTCTCTGCTGAGTCCTTGATGGACAGTAACAGACAAAATGCAAGAGCGTGTCTTACATTGCTGCAGCCCTTCGAGTGCAGGGGGGATGGCTGGGCACCAGAAGCGAGATGCCTCCTGCCAGCATCTGGTCCCCGATGGAAGAACACTTGCATGCGCTTTCTCATCTACTGAGCAAGACTTCAGCTCCCAGAATAGGCAAATAGAAAAGATGCAAACAAATGCCCTGCAATCTCTGAGAAGAATACCCTAAATCCAGAATGAAATAAAAGCCAAAAATCCCCCCCCAAACAACAACCAAAAGCCCAAACAGGAAGGGTCACATATGAGCTAGTGCTTGTTTTTTCTTGTTGGAAAGAAGCATTTGCTACTCACATCAGGAAGAACAGTGCCTCCATCTGAGGTGAACGCTCACGCAGGCTACTCTTACTCAAAACGTAAACATTTGCTTTATTCATTCAGGGTTAATGCCACAGGGGAAGAGAAAAGGAGTGAAGGAGCAGGGGAGGAGAAGCTCCCAGGACCAAGCCTGCAGCGCTTCAGCTAATGAACGAGATCAGCATCACCTCTTCGGTCCCACTTCCGTGGCAGAATCCTAAAAACCACCCCAGGACCTGGACTTCCTTTTTTGGTGTTACAAACGGAGTTTCCTCCACTCATTAAATATTGAAAAGTGCATTGTCTAGGATAACACTTCCCTGCAAGAATTTACTAAGTTGCTTTTCAGGAATACTGCTCCAGATACATAAAAGCCTTGTACACTCCACTTGCTGCTTTTTCTTTAACGTTTTAAATACCGCCTGGCTTTTCAAAAGGTGATTTCAAGGCCATTTAATTGAGGAAGTCAATTCCTCAGCTAAACCATTTTTATTAGAACATTTAAGGAGTAAATCCTGTAGCTTTCACATTTATCTGGTTTATCTAGCTTCCAGGGACCTGGGGAAATCTCATTTTAGGGGTTTGGTTGACTTCTCTCCCAGCTGAAACGACAAGTCTCAATGTCTTTACAAACCGTATGACTAACTTGAGACCACCTTTACCAAGCATCATTCAGTTTCTACTTTCCAACAGAATCAGGAACTTCAAATGAAGTCAACCTTCTACATTTCTCCTGAGCATAATGTTAGGTACCAACTTCACGGCTTCTGAATGAACATGGCTAGCAAGTACCAGCTGGCTGTTGCTGCGGTGCCCATCAGTCCTGGGCAACCTGTTTGGGGGGGGGTAAGAGCAAGCACGTGGCAAATTGCACAGCTCTGCTGCTTCAATTAATCATATTTCAGCCTCTGCTCTGAAAAGGCATGTCAGGGGAGGTCACTGCTAACCTCTCAGCATGACTGACGTCCATAAACCTACGTTGATGGCCTACGTTTTGGATACTTGTTGGAAGTTTGTGGGTATATAACATGCCAAAAAGATCACTGAGGAATAAATATTCCAAATAAAACACGCAATCACACCAAGATGGAGAACTAGCACAGCACTTTCCAGAATCAGCACCGCAGTCCTGAACAGACAAAATCCCTATTGACACCGAAGCGCAGGACCGCTGAAGCAGTCGCAAAGGGAATACGAATGCAACTTAGAGTGGGGTTTTTTTTGTGTCGTCACCTTCCCTCTGCTGTAACTCCACCTGGAAAGAACATGTCCTTGCTCGCATCTCACTTACCTTGGATACTCTCGTAATTCTGCTTATACATTGAGCTACAGCTAAAGGCAGCGCCAGAATAACATACAAGCACACACGTATCGGGGCACTGGTCGATGTGAGCACATGGAGGTTTTGCTCGCTCTCAGTTGCACTTTCTGCACCTAGCGCCTCCTGCACGGTGCTGCGTAGTGCCCCAAGCAGGTTGTGAACGTCTCGGTGGGAAGGTGGAAGCGCCACTTTCCTCTGGTCTCAGCTTTGCCGACATGACCCGACAGGCACCAGCAGCAGCCGAGACACGCCGAGAGAGAATCAACCCTGAGGCCACGCTGAGAGGTGCGATGAAAGTTGCTCATCAGAGCACAAAAGCACCTAAACTGGGGGTCGGGAAGGCTGGTCGTGCTAAGGCAGGGGAAGGACAGCCACTGCTGGAGGTGCGGAGCTGGGCAGGGCGGCCGAGGGACACTGCCGGCGCTTCGTCCGTCCCGTGGGGACGGGCGTTGCCTCCCGTGGCCGGCGGACGTGCCCTGCCTCAGCCTGCTGCCCCCCCGCCACTGACCCAGGGTCGGAGGCACACATGCTGGCCTTGAACTCTCCGTCTGTCTCTCTGCTGTCTCCCTGCCATATTAATTACCATTCCCCTCTGCCAGGGCCAGAAAACAACCTTCACTGCATTAGTGCTAATTAAGAAGAGTGAGCTTCCTATTCTGGCTGCTTAAATCACACTCCTCTTCTCATTCAGAGCAGAAAGGAGTGCTGACAATCTTATTAAAAGCAGAAGGAAACACCTCAGTCGTGCTTTGAGCTGGCAAATGAGGCTGGCGAGCTTCTGTCCTTCTGCAGGGACAGCGATGCTGCAAGTGTCAGCAGAGGAACAGAAGGGGAAGGCGAGAAAAACAACGTGTTTCCTAGGACTTGGAGATCTGTATTTCAGGGACAGATGGGGAAAACACCCCGCTTTGGAAACATCTATATTTGAAAGCAGAACATCTGAAATGAGTATTTAAAACACAGTCCTGTTCGCAGAGTGGCAGTGTGACTCTCCATTAAAATATGGACCCAGAGCAGCTCCAGATCATGGCTTTCCGGAGATGCCCGTATTTGGAAAATACAGATTCTGATTCTCTCAATATTAGAGCAAGATTTGATTTGCTCGAGTCATGTAAAGAGTTGATAAAGTCAATAACAAGGCACCATCACTTCCCACTAGCCCGTGAAGGAAAGTCGCCGCCTTGGACATTCTACTGATTACCCCACCCATGACCTTTCACCTATGCAAACTCATTTGTGCCTTTGTCATCTAACACACAAAGTTTGTTTCCTCTTTAAAAGTGATCTTCTTGGTTAATGTGCTTGACAGTTTTAATTAGAGTGTAATAACAGACAATTAAATTACAACGGGGGGTGGGGTGGATGGGGTGTCATGAAGACAATAGTCCAATACTGCAGATAAATTGATTTTAATATATTAAATAGCATTCTTCAGAATACCATTAGCTATCCATTTGGACACACGAGATCCAATGGAAAACAGAAATTCTTCTAAACCATTCAGGCTTGAGGTGTGGACACTGTCAGGACTTCATACAGCCAGGATGAGAGGGAAGTCTGATTCCCTCCTCCTGAAAAGGCTAGCGTCCTGTACTGTCTCTCCCCCAGAAAATCCTTGGCCAACCAAAATTCCCAAGTCTTAGTCTTCTTTTACTGTCAGAAAATACAGAGAAATCCAGCAGAACAATATGTTTTACAGACTAGCCACTAGAAAAGAATAAAGTGGGTGATCATTAACTCCTTCCATCATGTATTCTGTAAGTGCAAGCAGAAGCAGTTTAGGCTGTGAAGCGAAAGGTTCCTGCTCTATCTGTTAGAATATGTATTATGAAATTTCTCCATTTTTTAGGTTTTTTTTTTGTTTATGTTTCTAAAAAGCTAGGAAAATTCACAGAGAAAAATATTTAATAAAAGAACATTATTCATATTGTAAAGCAAGGAAAAAAAGCCTCCTTGTTGCACATGCATTAAGACACCATCTCTTATTATCTCATGACATTATTTTTCCACAGGACCCAAATCCTACTCATTGCATAGGACAGACTCTACGCGAGCTGTTGCAGCTGCTGGTGCCCCTTCATGGAAGGACACGAAGAGCAGCGGGGCTGTGCCTGCAGCCCCTGCAGTTCCAGCAGCCCTGAAAAGCAGACCTGGAGAGCAGACCGCGACACCCACACTGACTATTACTTTTCAAAGAACAACAGTTTCTGCAGGACTCGTGGTTGTCCCTACCCCAAGTACGTGTTACGTGTGACTAGAGGAGACCTAGACAGAGGTCAGGAGTTTCAGTTGTCTGAGTTCAGCAATATCTGAGCCTTCGGCATTTGGTTTATAGTCCTCTGGGAACGGTAGATGTGTGTTAATCACATGCTATTATTTTAATTTTTATTGCTGAACAACTTTCAGAATCAATAGAAGGCAATGTCCTGCTCTGAAGAGGATGCAGGTTAAGAGACAAGAGCAAACACTTCCAAGCGGTAGAAAGCGCAGGATGCACAAGGCCAGGCTGGTTCCATCCAGAGCACGCCTTGGGAGCCAGCGCCCAGTACTAGGCGGTGCTGATTTCTCCTTGCACCAGAGGGCTAAATCACATTAAGCCATCCACAGACGCATTAAATAGTTTCCTGACATTACATTTCTATGTAAGCAGTTAAAGCTGTTGCCATAGGAACATTAACAAATATAGCGATGTGTATAATTGTGAATAAAATGGACTGGGGGCGGGGTGGGGGGGGAAGAAAGAAGATGGCCTACAGGATCAAAAAAGTTCGGAGTCTCTACACTGCGCTGCTGTCCGAGTAGCGAGACCTGGACGCGGCCGCCGCGCCCCGCAGTCCATGGAGGAGCGGGCTCTCACACGAGGGCAGCTCCCGCGGCGGCAGCCGTTTGCCGGCACAACGCCGGACCCGGGATAACCCTGGCCCAGGAGAGCGGCGCCCACCCGGGCTGGCAGCCATCCTGCCGTGCTTCTGCCACGGACTCAGCAGACAGAAAAAGACCTTGGGAAAGAGAGGCTCCGTTTTAATCCCGAGAGCTCAGGCCCTCCTTCCCCTTATTCCCCCAGCTTTATAAAAATAGAAAGAACACATGTTCCCATTAGTCACTCGCTAGAGGGAAGCTGTGGGGTATGTGCTGACAGTCTGAACACTGAGCTTTAATTTGAATACTATTTGCATATTCCAGGTAGACAAAGTGCAACTGTATTAAAAACATACGCATGCAAGGATGTACAAAGTGAGACGGCAGTCTGATGACATTTACCAGAAATCAAGCCTTTTTCCCAGCGTGTTTCCCAACACGCTTGCTAGGGCCCCTCATGGCTACTAATGCCCAGCCTGGCTAGTTTCAGGGAGGCTCTTAATTAAACTTCCGCTTGCCAAGAACGGTTTGTATTTGCAGAAGCGAGGACACAGCCGTCCTCACGGGAACATTAGACAGAGGGTTTTTTCCTCTGGATAATACCACTTGCTAGCCCCAGCAAGCAGGAGACATTTCAAGGTAATCCAAATGCAATAAATGTCTTCCACTGCTGTTGACTAAGCTGAAATTCTGCACGTTATTTTCAGGCATTCAGTTAGGACTAATGAGCGTCTAAAGCTTATCGCAGGTCTGAATGTGAGCCATCCCTCCTCACTGACATCCTCTTGATCTTTAAAAGCTCAGTGATCTTTGGCTTGAGCATAACCCCTGGGGGTTCAGAGGTTAAGTTTGGGGGATGCAATCAGTCTCTGAGTGAAGCAGGACAGAACTGCTCCGAGGTTATGTCAAGGCACTGCCAGGGGAGGAAGAAAGCCCCGACTCATACAGGTGTCTGGTACTTACGCACCAATTCACACGACAGGAAAGATGTTGCATCGAGACCAAGACATCTCACCAGTGCTTCACCAAACCTTTGCAACTCTATCAAAACCAATGGTCAATAGATATCAACTATCTATACGCAGGAAAATACTGTATGTACTGCACTTCTGTCTACCTGTTGGTCCACTAAGAATTTTCAACACAAGAAAGCAAAAAAAATGTACCATGTCATCAGCATATCAACACTGTTGCATAGACGAGGGCAAAAATAATGATCTAGCTATTCTTTTCCCCATGTAGTTCATGAAATATAGGGGAAAGAGGCTTTTCGTTTTCTTACATTCCCAAGGAAAGAGCTCAGAACGTGATCCCCCCCACACTTCAAATACCTGTTCATTTACAGTTATTTAAGAGACAGTACTATGGCTAGATTAGATTATAATCCATACATAAAAGTATGGAACCTAGGAACAAAATACAGTAAGTTGCTAGCATTTTAGCAAAATTGATCTAAAAATTGATACAATTTGAAAGAAAGGATCTGGAACTTCAACTTGTCTAGTCAGTTCTGGGAAAAGATTACAATTCAGCATTAATTCCTACAGAATAGCTCAAAAATACACGTCAGTTTGTAATACTTTATCAGAACCTAAAGGATAGCCATTACCTATAACATTATGCCATACGCATTTGCAATACAAGCATGCAGATTTGTATTTAATTCCTATTCCCGTTCAACTACGTGCAAAATGCATCCTCTTCTATTCCACTCTATTGAAATCATACTCTGTCCACCAGCACGATACCCGAGTGCTTTCTAGATGTTCATTAAGCAGTGTGACTTGCAGCTGCCTTGCGTAGCTCCTACCTTCTTCCCCTTCCTGGGTAGGAAGCTGTTTATAGATTGATTTTTTTTTTTTT